>JASAMZ010011708.1:0-51551 GCA_030248115.1 Linhomoeus sp. GSCO2_2
GAGGAGTGTATAAAAGGAGCTCGAGAAAGCGCTGATGAGTACAAATGGATGATCATTCTGATCGGCACTGGTGTTGCTCTGGTAGTGTTGTTGCAAGGTCTGAGGTGGTGTACTTCACGCAAGTGATTCTCGTGTACTGCATTGTGGCTACTTCATTGGTGAACCTCTCTCTTGGTGCTGCGAATGAAACTCTTTGGATTGCTCTGCTGAGCTCTAGTGTTGGCTACCTCCTACCACAACCTACACCGCATGGACGCGTTCTATCTAACCCTCCCCAGCAACACATTGGCTGAGGGAAACACAACTGGGGAATACACAGTCCCTCTTTCTCACCCAATTGAACTCACTGGTCGTTGGGAGGTTGGTGTCAGCCAGCTTATCATTCCTGTCTCCTACAACACTCTGGAAGATGCTAGCTTTACAATTGAAACAGCTGACTATGATGAAAACATGAAGTTCCAGCTAGTCAAGGAGGTCATAAGGGTACCTGCTGGGCACTACCATGGACAATAACCTCATCATCATTGTGGAGATAAACAAGCAATTGCCAATACATTCTTGGCTTCAATTAATACTCCATCAAGTAGGGGCTATCGCAGGGAGAAGAGCACACAAGCAGCCACTGCATTTAAAGGGCAACGTATGGGGCTGACACTAGGATCAGGCACTGACTGCTTCTACTTGTACTCCGCAGCATAGTGTCTCCTCAGCTGATTGGAAATGTAAAGGCACAAGTGATCAAGGTGGTGTCCTTACCACAGGAAAATTCGGCTCTATCATAGACAGGGTGTACCACACTGTGCACTATTGCAATATATTCTTAAATCAGTTAAGCAGTGTCAAAATCTATTTAAGGACGAGTGAAGGCATTCCTGTGTCATTCGATTTTGGAAAGGTGATTGTGAAGCTTCATTTTAAAAGGAAGAGATTGTTGTGATGCGTGTTGACTTTGCACCCCAAAGTGCACAAGAGTGGCACCAACACTTCGAGGCAAGCAGAGGAGATCTCTTTGTTGGAGACAGATATCAGCGTGGAGGCTCACTCGGCTCATTTCTGCGGGGCCTGCTCAGGTTTGTGTTACCTGTGGTGAGGAGTGCTGGAGGCACTTTGGCCAAGCAGGCTTTGCGCACTGGTGCAGCCATAGCTACAGATGTGGCCGAGGGGAAGCCAATACAGCAGGCAGCTTTGACAAGGGTAACACAAGGGGCAGAGAACTTGGCAGATGAGGTAGTTGGGGCTGCCTCTGCTGAGCTGAAGAGGCGAAGGGTTCAGAAAGGACAGGGGCTGGGTAAGAGGCCAGCAAAAAGTATAAATACTCTGGTACAACCACCACAAAAGAAGTCAAAGAGAAAGAAGAACCAAGACGTCTTTGGTTTCTACTGAAGATGGCAGCACAACTTCTCGATGCGAAAAGTTCATTGGCCAGCAAAACAGAACTAGATTTGTTTCATTTGCCTCCTACTCAAGTAGCTATCGAAAATGGATGGTTTCAAGAAGTTCACTTGCGCAACACCCTCACATCTGCAGGGCCATACGAGTTTGAGATCTCTGCTGACAATGCATTCACTGACATGAGCCGCAACTATGTGTTCATGGTGCTAAGTGTCACCAAGAAAGATGGTACAGAGATTGACGAGGCTACTGCACCTGCATCAGGCCAAGCAATCAACTACACTCACTCAATCATCAACCTTTTGGGCAAGACATTCTTCAAGCAGGTCAAACTGTGGGTGGCTGGCAAATTGATCTATGACAGCGGGGACACCTATCACTACAGAGCCTACCTCGAGACACTGCTAAAATTTTCAACCGCAGCCAAGGAGACTCACCTGCAAGCAGCTGGTTACTACAAGGACACTGCTGGAAGTATGGATGCAAAGAGTGGGTATGGCTTCCAGGCTCGCTCAATGTGGATTGATGGTAGCAAGAAGTTTGAAATGCTAGCTCCTTTGCATGGAGAGCTCTTCAACCAAGAGAGGCTCCTCCTCAGCAACCTACCTATGAGGCTGGAGCTGCATCGCAATTCTGATGCACTAGTGGTTCTAGCACCTGCTGGTACTGACTACAAGGTAAAGGTGCACGATATGTCATTCTTTGTGAGGCGCGTTGAGCCACTGAAGAGCTTGGTGCTGGGCTTGAAAACTTACCTGACAAAAGAGTCGGCAAAATACCCTGTGCGACGTGTGCTGATGCGAGTTCTGCCAATTGAGGTGGGGAGGAAGGACTTGCAGCCAACTCTGATTTCCAATGGTCAGCTCCCGAGGCGCGTGATCTTTGGGCTGGTGGATCAAGATGCCTACCATGGGGTAGTGAAACGAAACCCATTTGCATTCAACCACTACAACCTGAAGAAGTCAAGGTGATCGCTGGAGGAATTACATTCCCTAGAGACAATGCGCCCATGGACTATGGGAAAGGCCGCTACACCAAGGCGTTCGTGCAGATGTTTGAGTCTTTGAACATCACCGGAGGAGAGCTGGAGCAACTCTATCAGCTACTACGGATGTAGTTGTAGTAGGTAGGTACTTAAGTTTGATTTGAATGGTTTAGGTGGTCTTCCTTCCTTAATGAACCGTTTCATAACAAACCCCTTTTCCTCAAAGAAATAATCCCGGGCGATTCCAATGTTGCCCTGCAACAACCACTCGAAAATGCGTGTGCCTTGCTAAAAAAAATTAATCCCGGGCGATCCTAATGTTGCCTTGCAACAATCGCTCAGAAATGCGTCTGTCTCTTGCTCAAAAAATTAATCCCGGGCGATTACAATGTTGCCTTGCAAGAACCCCTCAGAAAGGAGCGTGTCAAAAGTAGCGCATGAATAGTGGACTACGGGCAGGCGCGCGTCATATCGGAAAGGCTTCGAAACACTTTACAAAAGTATCCACTCTTTTACTCTTCCACTTTAAAATACTCACAAACCACTCTGTATTAATAAAACAACTCAACTTTTTTAAAACAGCTTGTTCAGGAAGTTTATCGCAAGGGTAAACACAAACACACATACTTTTCAATGAGAAATCAGCACGACATATAGAACGAAGCTCACGAGAGTTCATATTTCAAAATCGTGTGTAATCATACGGTGGCGAGACACCTCAATCAAATTGTCATACTCCATAAACACAACCACTTTTAAAGCACTAGTAATCGATTGAGCAAATTCAAGCTTCAGGTAGGCTGCTCCAGTCTTAAGTAGCTGCCAGTGCCCTCCATCGAACCCGTCAGGAGACAAGTCAATTCCATAAATTGCATACCCATTGCCAAACGAAAAGTAGTCAATGCCGTTGCTGCTGTCAGCCCCAGTCAAGTTCAAAGCCTCAAACAATTGCAGGAATGCTTTTGTGTACCGGCTGTTGGTGTAGTCCATTGAAACGTCATCGCGGGGGAAGGTCAGACCACCAGCAGTCACCTTGTACTCCTTCAGGTTGTTGTTCTTGAAGGCAAGTGGGTTCAATTTGAAGTCTCCATGGTAGGCAGCCAAATCCACTAGTCCAAAAATGACACGTCGAGGCAGCTGACCATTTGAAATCAGGGTTGGTTGCATGTCTTTGGCTCCAGCGTCGACAGGCAGTACACGCATTTGAACACGGCGAACAGGGTACTTGGCTGGTTCCTTTGCCAGGTGCGTCTCCAAGCCCAACACCAAGCTTTTCATAGGCTCAACACGTCGAATGAAGAATGACATGTCATGCACCTGAATTTTGTAGTCATTTCCAGCTGGAGCCATTATTAGTCTTTCATCTGAGTTGCGGTGTAGCTCTAGACGCAAGGGCAGGTTGCTTAGCATTAGCCTCTCCTGATTGAATAGTTCACCATGCATTGGTGCCAAAAGTTCAAATTTCTTGCTCCCATCAACCATTTTTGCTCGCGTCTTGAAGCCCAAACCATCTTTTGTGTCCATTTTACCAGCTGTGTCTTTGTAGTACCCTGCTGCTTGCAAATGGCCATCCTTAGCCCCAACCGAGTAGTTCAGCAGGGTTTCAAGGTAGGCCCTGTAGTGGTAGGTATCTCCACTGTCATAAATGAGTTTTCCTCCAACCCACAGTTTAACCTGCTTGAAGAAGGTTTTCCCCAATAGATTGATAACTGAATGGGTGTAATTTATTTCTTGTCCTTCACCAGTGGGTGCAAATACCACCAAGGGTGTCCCATCCTTCTTCGTAATGCTCAACACCATAAAAATATAGTTGCGGTTCATGTCAATGAACGAATTATCACCAGAAATTTCAAATTCAAAAGGTCCTTTGTCTGTTAACCTGTTTCGAAGGTGCACTTCTTGCAACCAACCATTTTCAATAGCAATTTGCGTAGGGGGCAATTGGAACAAGTCAAGCTCAGTCTTGCTAGCCAACGAACTCTTAGAATCAAGCAATTGTGCCATTCTAAAAAAATCCTAAGGCGTCTTTGTTCTTTTTCTGCGGACGCTTTTTCTTTTTGGCCGGGGGTGGCGTGGTATTTATACGTTTTGCAGGCCGTCGACCAAGCCCCTTTCCTGCCTGGGCCTTCCGTTTCCTCAGCTGTGCTGTTCCGGCTTCCAAGGCTTCCTCAGCAAGGTTCTCTGCTCCTTTTAGCCCATGCTCCAAGGCGGCATCCCCAATAGCCTTTCCTCCTGCAACGTCGGTTGCTATGGCTGCTCCAGTCCTCAAGGCCTCTTTTGCTACTGCAGTCCCTGCTCCTTTAACAACAGGTATGACAAATCGAAGCAATCCTTTCAGGAATGATCCCAAGGACCCGCCACGCTGGTACCGGTCTCCAACAAATATCCCATTTTGTGCAAAGTGCTCTTGCCAGTCTTTTGAACTCGTCTGGTCAAAGTCGACCCTCATACTCTTTTCTTTCGAAAATGCAATTTCACAATCGTCTTGCCAAAATCGAATGATACAGGCTTACCATCGCTTGTCCTTATATATACTCTAATACTGTCAAACCTGTTTGTCAGCAGTTCACAATAGTCTATGGTGTTATACACATTGTTGTGTATGCTGCCATACTTACCTACGGCTGGCACAATTTTAATCACCTGAGCCTTCACATTTCCAATAAACTGAGGGGTAATGACGTCACAGTAAATGTAGAAGCAGTCAGTCCCGGAGCGCACGTCGGCACCATACTCGGCACGTCGGCTTGTGAAGCCTTCCGGGTCGCGTTGGTGCAGGTCAGGCTCGAACGGTACCACGGGGTCCTTGAAACCCAGAGTGTAGGCCAGCCCTTCGCTGAACGTCACCCCAGAGGCCAGGTTGTTGTCCATGTGCACTTCCACTCGCCCATTGGCCAATTTGAATAGCACAAAATTTCGACCATTCTCCCATTGCTTCCTCGCATGATCCACCCATATTTTCTTTGCGTCCCCATGCTTCAGCATTTGCTTGTGGGCCTGCTTCAGGTACTCGAGGTGCACCTGCCAGAATTTGAACACCTCTTGGTTCAGGGCCTGCAGTAGTCCTTCGACGTCGTCATAGTGCCCTGAGGGCACATTCAGCACCGCGGTTTCAATGCTGAACTTGGCCTTGGGGTCGTATTTGACGAGCTCTATGCTGAAGTCGGCGCCCTCCAGTGTATTGTAGCTGACTGGCAGAATGAGCTGAGACACGCCCACTTCCCAGCGTCCAACAAGTTCAATTGAATGAGGAAGGGGTACGGTAAATTCTCCAGTCTTATTCCCTTCGAATACTGTATTGCTTGGCAGGGTCAAGTAGAATGAATCCATTGTGGTTTTGGCTCCGGTAGCAAATAGCCGACGCTGCTGCTAAGCAAGGCGATCCAAAGCGTTTGGTTCTCCGTTCCAAATGACAAATTCACCAATGACACAAGAACAATGCAGTAGATTAGGAGCAAATACACGATTTTAGAGCCAATACCCAAAGAATGACCAATTTTGACTTATTATCACCTTTTATGCATTCTTCAATGATCTCATGTTTGGAGGCTTGACTAGCACCAGTTCAGACGTGTAGAAAATGCCTTCGATTGCTTCCCCATTCTGTGCTTCAATCCTGTATGTGGCAGGCCAGCGGTTGAGGCATTCCTTGATCTTGAAAATTTCTTGTGTAAAATTTGGCTGGTAGCCCTTGCTGAGCTTCCCCTTCTCTTTGGTAATTCGGACTAGGTCTCCAACCTTGAATTTAAAAGTAGGCATTGGGTGCATTGGAGTATTGTAGAGGCGAGACTGGACTAGCCGTTCATTCCCAATGTTGATGTCATTTGGTGCCATGCTGATACTGCGGTGGAAGCTCTTGTTGTAGGCAGCCACAATGTCGTCAATTCCATTGATCCAATTCAAAGTCTTGTTCTTGGTAAAGTACCTCCAAAGCCTAGTCTTGATGGTGCGATTAAAGCGCTCAACAACAGAAGCTTTGACATCAGGTGAAGAAGCATAGAAGTGTACAATGCCATGGTCATCAAGGAATTTCTTGAAAACACCACCAAATTCAGTACCACGGTCACTGCATATCCGTTCTGGAACACGACCACCCTTCAGAACCTTCTTGAATGCATCCAATGTACTTGCTGGCTGTTTTGTTAACATAGGGACTAGGGATTCCAACGGGCTCCCGGGCCCGTGGCCCGGCCCGGCCCGGCCCACAGGCCGGGCCGGGCGGGCCAGGACTCAAAAAATTTCGGGCCGGGCCGGGCCGGGCCCAGAAAAAAATTTTACGGGCCGGGCCGGGCGGGCCGACCTACAAAACTGAAATCATACCAAACTTTCTCTTGTACATATGCTAGACTAACTACGCGGAAACCCGCATAGATCAGGCGTCGGTGCACCGATTGCAGCGATATTTGCACACGTCATGGCCCTCTATATGCTGTAGCTTGTGCCAAAGTTTCTTGGAGATCGTTCACGCGTAGCGCCTACGCGGTCACGCCGAAAGAGCATTGAAATCATCCATTCAGTACGTACTGGAACAGCTATTTAGAAGGTTGCGTAGGTCAGGCAAGGGTGCACCGATTGCAGCGATATTTGCACACAGCATAGCCAAATATGTGTCATTGCTTGTGTTAAAAGCTCGCGGAGATCGTTCGCGTTGTGCGACCACGCGACCGTGCCACAGGAAGCGCACTTTCGCCGCTCATGCTTTTCTTGTGGCGTCGGAAAAATACACCTTGGTTGACGTGTAAGTGTAGGCGCAGTGCTTCTCTGATTTGGCTGAAATTTTGACACAATCTAGAGAACATAATGATCGTTGCCTAACCCAAATTTTATTGCGATCGGTCCACAGATGCTTGAGCTATACACATTCCCGCGGCGGAAAAAAATTTCCGACGGGCCGGGCCGGGCGGGCCGATCATGGGTTTTAAAACGGGCCGGGCCGGGCCGGGCCTGTCGAAAAAAATTCCGGGCCGGGCCGGGCGGGCCGCAGGACCCAGACGGGCTGGGCCGGGCCGAAAACCGCCGGCCCGTTGGAACCTCTAATAGGGACTAGCCACCCTTTCTTGCTGAACACATCAATGCACGACAGAATAAATTTGTGTTTACGATTGGCCTTTGCCAGATTACGCAGATCAATCAAATCAATTTGCCAATCAGAATCAATACCAGACGCAACCACCCTATTCCTAGCAAACCTTTGTGCAATAGGCTTATGGAGTGTATAGCTGTCCTGAGTAGTCAGAAAGTCAATAACATTTTTCATTTTTACATTGGAATTCTTCTTCTTAGCCTCCCTCAGAACAGCCTGAGCACCTGCCAAATATGCAGGGCTCTTGGGGCTGTTGTACACATAGTCAATTAGCTGATTCATCAGAACAGAGAATCAAACCGAAGTCCTCTTCCTCGTTGACTCTTTGCAGGTGACCTATTTATAATGCGGGCCTGGTGAAGTGTCTGGCTTCCGCTGGACGTCTGTTGAACTCGACTGGTCTGGGTAGAATTGTCAACCAGTTGAATGTTCCTGTTTGCCAGTGCCAGCCTTGGGACATTGTACTCTTGCAGCACCTCGTTGAACTTGTTCCACCCTGTGGGCTTCCTGGTTATGTCCCGTATGGCGTATTGAAAAAGGTCCACAGCATTGCTGCCAGGTATGGCTTCTCCATTGACTACCAATTCTTTCTGGTCATTCCACTGTATTTGCGGGGTGTCATTCAGAAAGGCCAGCATTGCCTTGCCAGCAGTCTTCTTTCGATCAGGAATGGTCTCCAGTAGTTCTTCATCAAAGGATTATGCAGGGACCACTTTGGTGGGGATTTGCAAGGGATGTTCAGCCTCTTTGCGCTTAACCCCATAGCGAGCCAATGCATCCTGGAACAGCTTGACTTTGACGTCTGCAGGCAACCCCGGAGTACTCAATATATTTTGCATGTCCTGGTCAATGTCTGAAAGCTGCTGGTCGACTGGGCGTTGCCTTGGCACTAGAGATGTGCGGTCCGGTCCGGTCCGGTCCGGGTGGTCCGGGCGGTCCGGGCAAAAATCGGTCCGGTCCGGTCCGGTCCGCCAAATTTGGGCGGTCCGGTCCGGGTAAGAATAAAAATCTTCCAAGGACAAAAAATTTATCTTTGTGGGTCAAAATTGCCTGAAGCTACACTTAGGCCTCTTCCAAAGTGCAGAAATTTCGCCTGCGGCATTTTTAAACTGTAAATACAGGGTGAGTCTGGGAAAACTCCCACCTTTTCAGCATCTCACGAGAAGCCAAATATCTCATGGCATGGACAACCAACTTGAACTTTTTTTGGAAAGTTTACTGTAGGCATTTTAGTGTAAAGTTGTGGCAAACTTCGCCCAAACCGCATTGCTGAACAAGGAGTAAGGATTGCATAGTCAATGTCTGCAAAACTACTTATGGCATATTCCTATTGTTTTACCGCCTGTTTTACTCCAGAATAGCAACATAAATTCACAATTTCTTAATGTAACAATGTAATTTCTGATGGAATTTTAATCGTCTATCGATGCCCTAACGCTCAAGTTTCGATTTCCCCCTTGAGAGCTACCCATTCAATGCATCTTGAGGTTTAAACACTAGAACTGGGCGAGTGCCATATTTGCTAAAGGGTTTGAAATTTGGTCCGGGTGGTCCGGTCCGGTCCGGGCGGACCGCAAACTGGTCCGGTCCGGTCCGGTCCGGGTTACCCAGACCGCGAAATCGGTCCGCCGCACATCTCTACTTGGCACCATGTCAGCAGGCACCAGCATCATTTTCTTCACTTGTCCATCCATTCAGCCAGCAATGAAGCAGCGACTGCCAATACAGGGGCAAGTATGGCACTTACCAAACCTCCGCTCTGGACCAGTGCAGCCTGCTTCTTCTTAATCTCCCCTTTTTTTGCTGCTAGTGCCCGTACTAATTTGGTATGCCGTTTGAGTGCCCTTTTATGCTGTGAAGTCAGGGGTATGTTTCCATTGATAATATTGTGGCAGCACTCGCAAAGACACTGAATGACGTCCTTTTCAACGTTTTCCAGAATCGCCCTCTTAAGCTTAGGCTTGGCTTTATACAATTGGTTGAGCAGACCAATGTTTTTCTTCAGGCGAGTCGTCATGGTTAACAATACATGCAATCAATGCACTTTTATACTATTTTGTACACTATAGTGTACTCATTTGGAAATACTTTTGATCGCAGCCTTAATTCTTCAGGGGTGGCTTGTGTAAGGTCCACTAGAAGGTAGGAGTATGGCTGTGAAGTAGCATCCTCATATGCATGCAAAAAGGCTTTGTTCTTGCCAGGGTAGAGCTGACGAGCCAGAGTGGATATTTGGAGCTTGTCTGCAGGACTTTTGAACAATACAAAGTAGTTGGTATTCACCCTGGCTGTCTTGGTGTTCCCATAGAACAGGTTCTGAACCAGAAAAATGACGCTTGTAGAATAATGGTGTACATACTTTGTAAATATTGCATTCAGCATAGGTGATCGGCTGCATTCATCCATACATGGGAAGGGGCCTGCATGTACAAAGGTTGCCATACGCCATAGCAATACAGAATTCTCTTTGGAGCAGGGTCAACCATTTCCTGCACATTGTTCAAGAGTCGAATGACCCATTGAGTCTTACCAGCCTGCGATGGTCCACCTACACACATCGAGAAAGGATGCTTGAGGTCCATGGTATAAAAGGCGAAGCATTTCTGGCCAGCACCACTTTGGTATTTATACACAAAATGGCAGGCAATAGCCAGGCTTGTTTACTGATGTTCCAAGACTTCATGCAGCAGCAGCAGCAGCAGCAGCTCAATGAGAATGGCAAAGGGGAGGATAAAAAAGTTGTCGAAGGGGTCAAAGGTGGTGAAAAGGCAAAAGAAGGCGCAAAAGAATGGCACAAAGAAAAACAAGTGGTTAAGGAAAAGGGCAAAGACAAGAAAGACGATGAAAGCAAAGAGGAAGACGACAAAGGTGATGGGGTGTACAATGAGGAGAACTGCAGCCATGTGCACTTCAAAGAAAGCCCAATTTCATTTGCAATTAATTTTTAATGGGAAACCACCGGACCATGAAAATTCATATTCCAACCGATGCTTTTTGTATGGCCTTCGCACAAACAATTGGTGAAGTCGCCTATTTACTGATCCAGTATTACGTGCTTCTGTGAAACGTGTGTTCTTGAATGCTGATGTGTTGAACTTTGAAGAAAAATGAAGGTTAACCTTTCCCTGCCAGGGTCCCCCATTGCCTGGGGAGTATTGTGGGGGGAACTGTGGGACAATACTCTGGTGTGCTGTGGGGACTGTGGAGCAGTACTCTGGTATGCTGTGGGGACTGTGGAGCAGTACTCTGGTGTGCTGTGGGGACTGTGGAGCAGTACTCTGGTGTGCTGTGGGGACTGTGGAGCAGTACTCTGGAATGCTGTGGGGACTGTGGAGCAGTACTCTGGTGTGCTGTGGGGACTGTGGAGCAGTACTCTGGTGTGCTGTGGGGACTGTGGAGCAGTACTCTGGTGTGCTGTGGGGACTGTGGGGCAGTACACTGGTGTAGGAGAATGCTGTCCGAATGCTAAATTGGCATTTTTGATTAGCTCAAATAAGGAATTTCAACGAAATGTGTACTTCTGAATGTGAATTTGGAAAAAAAATGTACTCTGCAACAAGAATATGTACCACAAGTGCAGGATGTGTACTCTTTGGCAAATTCCTTAGTAAATCCTATTGAAAAATGTGTGCATGCAAACAAAAAGTGTACTCCACAGTCAAAAAGTGTACTCCACAAGCAGCATTTGTCATTTTTTCACTGCTAAAATCAGGTTTGGTAATGCAGAACTTTGCCATTTTCGCAAAAATGTGTACATTGACTTCAAAAATTTGCACTTTGGTCTACCCGCAACGTGTGTGTTTCACTGGGGGTAGTTCAGTAGACACAACTCTAACAGTAACTTTGAGTTTTTGAAAGGTGACTTGAGTTGGCACCAACCTTTGTAACTCTCACCTAGTCATCCAAGTAGATGACAGTTTGAAACATAGTTGATGTGGGTGGCAGTGAGTAACAACAAACAACACTTTGAAAGAACCCAGCACTTTCCCTGTACTTGGACTGGGGCTGAACATATAGGGGCCAATAACGCAAGGGGCACAAAGAGGGCAAGGGGGGCAAAGCCAGAGGGGGCCAAAAGGGGCCGCCTATGCTTAAGTACAGGGGGCCAAAACCCGTCGCCTATACTTTAACGTACCGCCCCAAAAACCGTCGCCTATGCCTACCGCCCCAAAAGCCGTCGCCTATGCCTACCGCCCCAAAAACCGTCGCCTATGCCTACCGCCCCAAAAACCGTCGCCTATGCTCTAACGTACCGCCCCAAAACCCGTTGCCTACAGGGGCAGAAACCCACCTGGGTGGGCAGAGCAGGCAAGGGGCCAAAAGCCCACCAGGGCAGAGCATCCCAAGGGGGCCAAAACCCAGGCAGGGTAAAGGGGCCAGGGGGCCAAAAGACCCGCCTATGCTTAAGTACAGGGGGCCAAAAGCCCACCAGGGCAGAGCATCCCAAGGGGGCCAAAACCCGGGCAGGGTAAAGGGGCCAGGGGGCCAAAAGACCCGCCTATGCTTAAGTACAGGGGGCCAAAAGCCCACCAGGGCAGAGCACCCAAGGGGGCCAAAACCCGCGCAGGGTAATTGAATACGTGAAGTATCACGATCACTAGCTACCTAGTTTCTATATTTTGCACGCAATCATCACAGACGACAAGCGTTAGCTGAGTTTCGGTCGCTAGATCTAGACTCAGCCACGAAGTGCCAGCGCGACCTCATCAGTAGATGACTGGCACTAAGGCGACGGTTCTATTGTGCACAAATTTCATAAATTGCGAATCCTATTCCTACGAACTTCTTTCGACTTGTCTTCTCTCTGCTTGGGGGCAGTTCTCTTGATCGTCGAGCCACCTCTTCCGCCTCGCGCGTTCCCTCCCTTTCCTCTAGCCGACATCTTGCTGTGTGTTTCCGGAAATTCGATGGATTTTTGGCGAAAAATCACAAAATTCGGCGAATTTTTTAATTCTTTGTCCGTATTATTCTCACTCTTGAGGTCACTACGCTTAGCCGATAAGGAGCTGGACTTTCTACCGTAGCGGCAATATTCTGCGCAGCTAAGACTACTGTAGCGTCGCCATACAAAATTCTACCGTACACCTCACAAACTCTTTCCTAGACGTAATTCCGTATTTCAGCATGTTCAATCTATAATTTTCATAAAATCGGCAGAGGTTTTTAAACAGTTTTCTGTTACAATAACCCCGATTTAGCATACACTCTTGCAACTGTCGAATTTTGTACCAAAACCCAGTTTTATTAGTGCATATTCTAGAGTAGCGTACTAACTGAGTATAAAACGTGCCGTATGACAAATTGCTGGGGGAATTGGTTGTGACATGAGTAAATTTTATCCCGCCCGGTAAAGGGGCCAGGGGGCCAAAAGACCCGCCTATGCTTAAGTACAGGGGGCCAAAAACCTACCTGGGCAGAGCATCCCAAGGGGGCCAAAGCCCACGCAGGGTAAAGAGCCTAGGGGGCCAAAAACCTACCTGGGCAGAGCACCCAAGGGGCCAAAGAGCCTTGCTTCAGCAGGCAGTCGATGATGAACAGGCCGCCTATGCTTAAGTACAGGGGGCCAGTAAGCCCCAATTAACTACTCAGCCGTCCGCTTTGAGAGTAAGATTTTTTGCGCCACATTTTCAGTAGCCTTAAAATCCCGTCGATTTTTAATTACATATAGTTTTCTTTATCACATCATCAGAAAATTTGCGATTTTGAGAATTTTTCATTTTTTTCAGGAATACAAGACCTACAACGAAAACTTCATGAAACGCTTCGAATTGACGCGTCTGCCCCAATTTCTGATCATTTACATCAAACGGTTCACGAAGAATCAGTGGTACATCGAGAAAAATCCCACAATCGTCAATTTCCCCATCAAGTTTGTGGAATGAATTTTGTGTAAATGTTTGTGCAATTTGTGTGTTTTTGGTTGTAATATGTTGATACGCTCTTGAGCATATCTGTAACGCGCCCTCTCCGGGAGGGGGGGGTGGTATCCGGATTTTGGGGGGGACCTAAACACATGTCAAAGAAGTAAGGATATATTCAAAAGTGGGAATAAAGTTCCAAAATTCGCTCTATGTTGATTAAAAACAGCCTAAATATAGCACCGCAGGCGAATATTTGGCCATAGTTAAGCGCCCAGGCGAAAATTTTGCAATTTTTGGGAGGGGGGTCTTTCAGGTGGGGGGGGGGGGGTAGAGATCTCCGGCCAGGGGGGGGGGGGGGGGGGGGGGGGGTCCCCCCTCCCCAGTGTTACAGGTATGCGTTGGGTCATTTGTGCACAATTTGTACACAATTTCCCCACAATTTTTCCAGAAATGTGGATCTGCACGACGCTCTATCGGAGGAGGCGAAGGGCCAAAATCGGTTCACGACCTACGATTTGGTGTCCAATATAGTGCACGACGGAAAACCCGAAGGGGGCAGCTACCGTATACAGATTAGACACAGGGTGGGTGGGGGATGGGGGAGGGGAGGGGGGGATTGGAGCATGTTGGCTGAGTTTTCCCTACCCCCCCCCCCCCCCCCCTGAAGCAGTAGCACTCACACTATTGGGGGACGCCCATCCCGCGATTGTTTGGCTAACGAGAATTTTGCCACGCAACCTGCCAGAAATATATTTTGTTGTGCGCAAAAAACGTCGCAGTCCTTGCGCAAAGCGTGCAAATAAAGCTTCACTGCGCTTGAGGGATGTTTGTGGTGGGCTTTTAGAAGTCCCGAAGCAGCCGATATTTGCTGTGGATTTTTGGCGGTGGTTTCCATTAACCTGCCGTTTTGTGGTGTTTCATGGCGTGTGTATGGTGCTTTTATATTCATTATTTCCACAGAGCACTGGCAAGTGGTACGAGCTGGAGGATTTGCACGTGGCGGAAATCCTGCCCCAAATGATCACGCTGACCGAGTCCTACATTCAGGTTTTTGTGAAATTTTGGGATATTTGATTAAAAATTCGAAAATACTCAGCGATTTTTCACAGTTAACGAAAGCGCAAATTCGCACGTTCCCTCCCATCGGTACAACTTTTGTCCTCTCGTAATTCGAAAAGTTGTGAATTTTGTCATTAAGATCTAATTTATTATTTAATTTAAATGTTGTTAAAATAGAATAACATTTGCAGTAAATTTGTGTAGTTTATATTAATTTGTAAATTAATTAATTAATTTACTTTGTTAAAATACTGCTTAATTATTTTAATTAGTTAACGTTGTTTATATTTATTTTAATTTATTTAATGAATTTGATTTATGTTGTTTAGAATAGGACATTATAGATTCAACTGCAAATTGTGAATTTCGAATTCGATTTTTTTAAATTTTCAAAATTTCAAATTTCCCGCCAAATTTGCACAGGTCTGGGAGCTGAATCGGCACAAGACGCGCGAAGAAAGGGTGGGGGAGGGGGAAGAAGATATGGGGCAGGAAATAAAACCCAACACTCACACTACCGTAACCCCAGCCGCGTCCACGAGTGGAATGGATTGAAATCTAGAAATTTTGAAAATTTGGACAGGAATTTCGAAAGGAAGAACTTGCGAAGACCGTTGTTTTGTATGGACAGTATAGTAGTGTGACAAGGCGCATTGCACTGCTTTAGGCGTGTCGTTTGGACTTGTTTCTTGTATTTGCCGTTTTTTCGCCCGGCCTCAGCCGGGCTAACCCCTACGAGAGCTTATCGTGCGTTCGTCCGTCCGTCTGTGCGTGCGTGCGTGCGTTCGTCACGCTCTCATATCTCGGCGTTGGAAAGAGGAAGGAGATGGGCTTAAAGTAGCTCTCCACTTACAACAATACGAACCAAGACAGAAAGAAACATCAGAAAGGAAAATAGAAAGGATATTCAAGGATGCAAAAACCAAAACACAACACAAGGACGACACCCAGGAAAGGCACCCGAAGACAGCAAAACGCGCAGCGCACCCCCTGTTTATAGCCACTCACAATGTAGAATGCCAGCGGCGCTCCAATTGTACAGGTGCGCCTTATCTACGCTACACAGCGGGGGCTCCCCCGCTGGGGTGGACGGCGTCAGTGGCCCTAGGGCTACAGTACGATGCTCCTATAACTCGGTTCAATTGCGCGTGCGTAGACGCCTTTCTCAACGCGTCTTGTATGGACTAGTGCTGTAGGCGCAGCAAAATCAATGGCAGACGGTATTTTCGGAATTTCGCGAAATTTTACAGAGCATGAGTTCTCGTGTGGGGTTTAAGGTTTCGTCAGCTGGTCGGTCAAGCAGTTCGTTCAAGTTCGATCAAGTCTTCTGGTCGTCCAAGATCGTCCAGTTCGTTCAAGTTCGATCAAGACATCTGGTCGTTCAAGTTCGCCCAGTTCTACGCGTTCGAGGAAATCAGTGATCGTGATCAGTGATACATGATCGTAGGTTCTAAGCATTGGCGTCACGGCTCATTTGTTTGAATGGGGCGTGTAAGCATGGCACCATTAGGGATGCCATGCATAACTAAGATGCCTGTAGATCGGTATAAGTAGTCTGCCGTTTGTTAGCCTGGTAGCTTATTCTTAGCTGTGGTCAAGAATAAACACCCATTCGGACTACTGCTTGGAACAGCGCCTATCCGTGAGTCTCTGAGTGTGTCTTGACCAAGCACGGGTTAAGCGACCTTGCACTTGATAGAGCTTACTGGGGTACGATACGTGCGACAGGGGTTAGGTGTTCAGTAGTCTACGGCTTGGGCGCGTACTGACCTCTGTCTTGGTGGTGTTAGTTGTGGAGTCTGTCGCGTACCAGACGCGTCCCGGGCTTGGCCGTCAACAGGCCTGACTACAACTGTAGGCAATGAATGATTACATTCATGCCTAAGGCGTTTCGCATGCCGCTGTCGCTTATATCTTGACGTGTGTACACTCATCGAGAACCACCAATGACCATCGTAAACTTCAAAGCCTATCTATAAAGCTTCTACAATAGTAAACAAGAAGAACAACCGGCCGCGGCGACCACGCGCTGCCTACATGGTGGATCCAGCAGGGGAAGCCACAAGTCGAGCGAGGACAAGACAGACAAGATGCTCGCTGTGAACATCGGCGGAGATGATGGCGTGGAGGTGGGAATCGGCGGCGGCAAGAGCAGTTCGAGCTCGAGCAGCAGTTCCAGTTCCAAGAAGGACCACCACGGCTACCACGCGCAGCCCGTGTACGCCCCACCCCTTGGTGACTGAGCCCGTCTACATCGGAGATCCCTGCTCGACTTCAACTACAACGACTGCCAGTGGGGAAGCTGCTGCTGTCGGCGCGAGACAAGTCAAGCGGTATAGCGCCCAGTGAAGGTCTACACAAGAAGTCGGTCCATGATTGCTGTCAAGTCGACTGGGACGACCGTCGCGCCTCTGACCTGGGATCAAGCGCCCGCACCTGTCCTGGGAACAGCTCTGCGGCTGGCCACCTGTCCTAGAACAGCTCTGGCTTTTTGCGGCGTCCAGCGAGAAGAAAGAACTGTGATTAGTGATCGGCAATCTTTTGTTGGGTGCATGTGGGCAATGAATGATTACATTCATGCCTAAGGCGTTTCGCATGCCGCTGTCGCTTATATCTTGACGTGTGTACGCTCATCGAGAACCACCAATGACCATCGTAAACTTCAAAGCCTATCTATAAAGCTTCTACAATAGTAAACAAGAAGAACAACCGGCCGCGGCGACCACGCGCTGCCTACAATTCAAACCGACGCGGCAGGGATACTGTAGCTCTGCAAATTCTTCAAAACTACTTTTCTGGGCCAGATTTATGCGCAGAATCGTTTGAAACTACTTTTGGAACGATTCGGCAACGCATTCGAGCGCTATAGACGCCGAAATGCGAAAATCGCAATTTTCGACCCCGAAGTCGAAAAAGTCGCAGTGTAAGAAAGTTTTTTGTGTTTCACCCGATTTTCTCCGTTCATGGCTCATTCGATAGAGGACATCTGGGAAGGAGCAACAAGAGTGGTCTCGCCGCTCTAGCTGCTACCTAGCTCGCACAGCAGCCCATCAAAGTCGACCCGGGGCCAAAATTCGCGATTTTTCCAATTTGGCGCCAAAATGGGTCCCGTAGCGATCCAATTCTTTTTTTGCGTGTTCTGCACTATCGAGGGCTACAACATATCGAAAGATAGTATATACCATTATATGCAACTTTTTCGAGTTCTACCTTGTTTAACCCATTTTCCAGTACTTTGAAAATTTGAATTTTTGAATTTCCCGCCAACGGGGTCCCACAGCGCGACCCCATATCCCGTGCAGGTTGCCCGCCCACTAGGTCTACCCAACGCAAAAGACCGTTTGCAAATCGGCCGCTGCACGCGCGAACGCCATCCGGTTAAAATTACTGCGTTTCGCGCACAATCGCTATATACTCCACACTTTTTATACTCCACAAAAAAGTGTGGAGTATATAGCGATTGTGCGCGAAACGCAGTAATTTGGATCGGATGGGGTTCGCGCGTGAAGCGGCCGATTTGCAAACGGTTTTTTGCGTTGGGTAGGCCTAGTGGGTGGGCAGGGTGGACACCAAACGGGGTCACGCTGCGGGACCCCGTTGGCGGGAAATTCAAAAATTTATATTTTCAAAGTACTGGAAAATGGGTTAAACAAGGTAGAACTCAAAAAAGTTGCATATAATGGTATATACTATCTTTTGATATGTTGTAGTACTCGATAGGGCCGAGGGTGGAAGAAATGAATTGGATCGCTGCGGGACCCATTTTGGCGCCAAATTTGAAAAATTCGCGAATTTTGGCCCCGGGTCGACTTTGACGGGGTGCTGTGTGAGCTAGGTAGCAGCTAGAGCGGCGAGACCACTCTTGTTGCTCCTTCCCAGATGTCCTCTATCGAATGAGCCATAAACGAAAAAAATCGGTTGAAACACAAAAAACTTTCTTACACTGGGACTTTTTCGACTCAGGGGTCGAAAATTGCGATTTTCGCATTTCGGCGTCTATAGCGCTCGAATGCGTCGCCGAATCGTTCCAAACGTGGTTTCAAACGATTCTACGTTGAAATCTGGTCTAGAAAAGTGTTTTGGAAAAATTTTTCGAAGCTACAGTATCCCTGCCGCGTCCGTTTGAATTGTGGGTGTCGGGTCGACTTTTACGATATTATGCTCGATTTCGGAGTTTTCGGGGGCGCTGATTACGAATTTGGCATCCGTTCAGTGTATAGATGATGTTTGGACGTACTTGTGACGAATTTGCATGCTACCGTACCCCAAGTGAAAAATTTCGGTTCCTGGAGTCCATAAGAAGTTAGGGGTGTTGTATGTCGATTCCGGGGTTTTCGGGGGTGTAAGCGGCTAGTTCTCAGCCCTGCCCAGGGTTCACAACAGCGTCACGGCAGCGCGCACTTCTAACTGGAACTGGAGCACTCGAGGGATGCGTTGCAGCGTTGTTCGAGCACTTGTCTTGAGCGCGACACCGATTCCCACAACTTGTCTGCTCGAACGACCTGGACGACTTCGACAAGACGAGACGTGATGACTACAGACAAAGGTTGAAAGATATAGTTCATTCAAAGACAAACTACTGACAGAGATACTCGAATACAGACGAAATGTGCTAGACTATATACGCGCCAGAGGAACTTAAAGAATGCAGGGTATCTTAATGATGCCCTGCTTACAGGGGCGCTAATTCCGAATTCGGCATCAGTTTTGCACTCCGAACCGTCAGCAGGCCAAAACAGCATAGGAGTCACTATGCGTAGGAGTTCAAATTTGTGGAGTATACTGCGTCCCCCGGACGACTTGCCTGGTTGTGGAGTATAACTAGTTAAACGTGACACTCCGCGAGTGTCAACGTGGCACTCCGCCGATTGGCTTAAACCACCCACTGAAGCTGAACTTATTGGTACTGAGGTGTACACCTACACACCTGTACACACATACACCTGTGCATATGTACTGAGGTAAATGATGCTATCACCGCGCGCTGCGGGGCACCGCGCGCTCGCTCCTTCCCTCCCTCCCAGAAGAGACGCGGGTGACGTCACAACACCACGGGAGACCTAAGCCTGGCTATGTGGTGGATTGGCTGGATGGAGCGCGCAGCGATTTCGTCTCGGCAAAACGCCAACATTACTGGCAACATGCGCGCTGGAACGTGAACGTACAAAGGCCCCTCTTTGCACCGAGCTGGAACAGACACGTGCAACACGATAGGGAAGTAAGCACCGTGTTGGAAGCAGTGCCCAAACGCAGTCGAAAAGTCATCTTGTTGGTCCTGGCCAGACTTGTCCTGGCTGGCTAGTACACAGCGCTGTACCACAATTCTGGATGGGGTTTTCAGATCTTTCCTCCAAAACCAGCCTAACGCATCCGAAAAGGACCGAAACAGACGAAGAATCGCAAAAGTGGCGCGACATTCGACATTCCCGACTCCGAAAATACTTGAAACACCTCTACTTCCATCGTTCCGGCAGTCCGCTCGCTCGTACGCTCGCTCATTGGGTGCTACGTGGCGTATCAGCTTGAGGCACACACGCGCGGCGGCTTCATCGCGACAACGACGGCCATGCACTGGCAAATGGTCAGCCGCGCGCACAAGGACGCATCTGTGCACCGAGCGGGAAAGAAGCGCGCTAATATATGGCGCTTCTGAAACAGGCAAGGAGGCCGACTTCGCTAAGCACAGAAGGGCGACACCACCGCGGCATTTCAAACCAACAATTATGGCGCTCGCCATCTCCAAGAGCGCTCGCAAGCACACAACCGGTGCCAAAAGGCCCTAAACCTATTGGTCCGAACTTGTTTCGACGGTCCCGCTACACCGCGCTACACCTCAATACTACCCCGGGATTTCAAATTTTTGCCACAAACCCACCCTAAACCATCCGAAAAGGGTCGAAAGTGAACAGTAATCGCAAAACTAACGCGAAATTCGAACTCCCCGACCTCGAAAACCCCCGAACCAACTGTCAACTCGATTTTGAAAATTTCGGCCCGGGATTCAAAAATTCGACGCGGCCGGGTTACGGTAGCTCGAAAAACCGAAAATTATGTTTCCGGGCCAGATTTTAGCGTAGAATCGATTGACGGTGTCCGTTTCCCGGTAGAGCCACGCGTTTCGGCGAAAAAACCGGTCAAATGCAAAAATCCCCAAATTTGGTCCCGAACGGAAACCCATTGCCCCCGCCTAGCTCACGATCGGCTGGATGGATTTTCCCGGTTTCGGTCTTAAATGAAAGAGCACATCCAGACGCCGGCCGGAAATTTTATCTCAGCCCGATCCGCCCAGTAAATCGCGAGATATGATTTTTTGAACGGCCGGAATCGGGTTCTCAAAATTTGAATCTACCGTAACCCGGCCGTGCCGCGTCCAAATTTTCCAATTTTTGATTTCCCAAGTCCGCCTCCCCAAGGGCTACAACATATCCAAAATTGGTGAATTTTGATCAGGTGTAGCGAAAATGGCGGGGGACGGAATTATTTTTACTTAGTAAAAATTTGAATTTTTGAATTTTCAAAAAATTTTTCCACTACCGGAATTTTCTCGCTTCCTTTCCACCCTGCGCATCCACCAGGGCTATCGAACGCAAAAAACCGTTTCAAAATCGATTACTCCTAGCGAAAGTTAAGCGAGCACGTAGAAACCTTGTTCCCTACAGGATGCCTACTGCTCTCCGCCGACTTCGTCGGGGCGGAGTGCCAAAAACTACATATTTACTTAGTTATTTAGCTTAGTTTTACTTTTGGAAAATTACCACCACTAGTGGCTATCCTGTTTGACGAGGCTACTTTACCTCCGAGAATTCTTATAGAGGAGGGGAGGAGTGCCCAGCGGGGCTTTCCCCTGTCTACCATTCTTGTTTGACAAATTTTTAGGTCATTTTGACCACCCCCCTCGGCTTTTGACCCCGCCCCCCCACCCAACATCCCTTCTCCCCTTGGGGGCGCGTTATAGGTACGGTCACTGTCACTGTCATTCACTGACCAGCGACTGTGTGGCGTCGGCGGCGGCGGGGGCAGGGATGGCAACGGGCGGCGGCTGTTCGGGTTCCGGATCGGAGATCTGCAAAGGACGGACACGGCAGACTCATTCATTCAGGTCGAAGTCGGCACACAAGCACATAGGTGCAGGCGGGGAGGGGGGCCCACTGGCCATGGCCCTCAGGAAATTTTTCCGGAGACCCCCCGCCCCCTGGCATCCAAAATTCGGAAAAAAATCCGGAAATTTCGGAAATTTTCTTGTATTTTTGTTAGTTTTTGGTCCTGTTTTGTCCAAATTTTCGCCTGCGGCGCTATATTTCGTCTATTTATGCACAAATTAGCACGTTTTTGACCAAAATAATGCGTTTTAGGCACATTTTTGGCCATTCTAAATTGATTTTCCGGGTACCGTAACCCCCCCCCCCCCCCCTCTCAAAAATCTTCCTTAAGAAGAACCCCCCCCGGCCTCCGGGTGGCCTGCACCTATGCACAAGCAAGCACATAGCTAAACACAAAACCCTCCAAAACGCCCTCGCGTTAGTAAGGACACACCGGGTCATCCTCCGACTTGGTCGAATCGCTGTCCAAAAAAGGCTGGATCTCTGAAATGGATCAGTAGTAACTCTCAAGAATTTCGCAAGTGCATAGGAAGTCCTGCAGACAAGCAAAGCACCCCCACAACACACCACAACACAAGGAGGGGGGGGGGGGGGGGTAAGAACCCGAACGACCAGCGAGCGAACAGATTCCAAGAAGAACAGTGAACTTTGCCACTTTGGACAAAATGTGTAGAAAGAAACGCAAACCGACAGCAATTTGGACACAAACTGGACCAACAACTACCGAAAATGCAAGAAAATTTTGCCAATTTCATTCTCTCTGATGCCGACAGTGGGTGGGGTGGTGAATTTGTTTTCAGCGCCTTCGAGAGGTGTTTTCTTGGAGTGTCCAAAAGGAACAAAGTTGAGTTGACCAATTTCTCACAAGAAAAAACCTCTTCACGCACGTACCAATTTGGGAGTCTCCTGAGCCACTTGGCGGAGCTGCCATTCTGAATGGTATTTGCCGAATCTAATGTATCACTCTAATCTAACCCCCTCCTCTTTCTCTTCCTTCGGTTCTATTTCCCTCCAACAACGAACGGCCGACGTTACCGTAATCATTACAAGACAATTACGTGGCAGTGTCAAAGTCGGTTTTGGGAAATGGTTTCGGAGATGAAAACCGACAAGCAGAAACCTGCAGTTACCATTGCGTAATGCGACAGGACTGAGCGCAAGTCTACCGAAATTAATTGGGCGATTTGATACCCACAAAAGACGACTAGAAAATGCAGATTCTGTAGTCGTTTGGCCGCAGCTCTGTGCAAACTTGTCCCGTCCACCTTTCTCTCTTTTTGGTTTGCAACTGACTCCTGCGACAAATTCAAAATTTGAATTGGGACAGAATACCGTACGCTAGAGATAAGGATCAAGTCCAGACGCCACCGTAGACCATCTAATAAGCGCCGACTGACTGCACTGTGGATGAGTGATAGACAAATCAATGCCAGTTGAAAGGAGCGACGTCACGGTCAAAGACCGTCTGCAAATCGGCCGCTTCACGTGCGAGCCCTGTAGGATCAGTTTCTGCTTTCGCGCACAAACGTTGTTTACCCCACACTTTTTGTCGAGTATAACTCTGCGATAGAGCAGCAATTTCTCACAAAGCTCAAAACTTCCCCGGCTGAATCTGCCTCTGGAAGTCGTCTTCGCCCAGCGCCTCGCGGCAGTGCTCGATCTCGCTTCTCACTTCCAGCGCCCTGGAGCGCAGAAAGCGCCAGACGGAAGCGGCGTTGGTGCTGTTCAGCCAGTTGTGGTTGATGGAGACGGCATCTGCCTGCAAAGGCAACGCGAGTGGGAATAGCTCACTTATCGCGTACATCCGTCATATATCATGGTTGGCGCGGCAGCGCCAAACCATAATATGTTCCATCTCGGCCGCGCGCACCTTTTCCCATCATCACGATACTTGTTTCTCTGGCTCCGCTGATCGGAACTGGTTGAAATTTGGCACACTAAAGGACTTCATTACGAATAGATTAAATTCCAAATTTGGTGAAAATCGGTGCAGTGTAGCGAAAGTGACAGGCGCAAAAAGGATTGCGGCGTGTTCTTGTCCCAACGGCGGGGGGTGAATTCTTCTCCGTCTCCTTCTTCTTCTTCTTCTTCTCCAGATCACGCTCTAACGTCCATCAGCGTCTCATCGAGTCCGCCTTTTATTGTTGCCCCACCCACGGCTGTGCGCGTGCAGTGCAGCATCTAAGCGCCCCCCCCCCCGTTCAGGAGCCCCTGCATACGTGCCTCAAAATTATCCTACTAGTTTTGTGCGTGCCACAAGGTGTTCCCCCGCTTGTTCAGGAGCCCCTGCAAACGTGTCCCAAAATTGTCCTACTCATTTTGTACGTGCCTCAAAGTGCCCCCGCTCGTTCAGGAGGCGTCAGCACCATTAAATTAAATTAAATATAGAACAGCAGCATCAGAATTAAATTAAAATTAAATAAAGTTGGCATCAGCAAAACCGCCTCGACCAGTAGAATCCTACGATGACCACGCCGACCCCCTCAGACCTACCACGCACGCCCTGGGGGCAAAAATGTCGACTGCGAAGGGGAGTTTCAGTATACTGACAAATTGTTAACAAATTCAAAACACATCAGAACCATATCAAATAGGGGTTCGTTTGAAGCGTCTCAACGAGAAAATTTCAATGGCACCAATGCCGTCGCCCCCAAATTTACCATGAGCGCTATTTTTGCAAAAAAGTGCCTCAAAAATCAACTTTTTATTGGCTCATCCAAACATAGCGTTGTAGGGGTTCGTTTGAACCGCCTCACCGAGAAAATTACAATGGCGCTATCCGCGACCCGCAAAAAGGTACCAAGAGCGCTATTTTTGTAAAAAGGTGCCACAAATTTGCAACTTTTGATTGGCTGCTCGGAACATGGCGTTGTTGGGGTTCGTTGAAACCGTCTCGACGAGAGGAATCCAATGGCGCTATCGGCGACCCCGTACCACGCATCATGTCCACGCGGAGCCACGCAAACGTGGTCTGGCCACTACTCAGTGTTTCCTTATCCGAACCTAGTCTTGTTGGGGCTCAAATAAACCGTCTTAACGAGAAGAATTGATTCATGAGGGTCCTCAGACTCCATCTGTCAACGCACAACCTCCCTGTAGAAGAGAATCAAATAGCGCACCTCACACAAACCAAGGGGCTAGAGTTTTGGGACCTCATACAAACCAAGGGGAGAGTTTTGGCCTTCACCTGTGCAAGGGGTCAGATTTTTACCTGCATACAAAGCAAGGGGTAAGATTCTTGACCCTCAACCATAACTCTCGCTCTAATTGTGTCCTGCAATCCCCTTACCCATGCCCCCCCCCTACCCCTTCCCTTACCCCTGTCCCTCCTGAAGCTTCTTGGCAGAGTTTCAGGAGCCGCTGCATACGTGCCCCAATATTGTCCTAGGTACTTGTTTTGTGCGTCCCTCAAACTGTTCCCGCTCGTTCAGGAACCCCTGCAAACGTGCCCAAAAATTGTCCTACTCGCCTCGTACGTTACTAAAACGGATTCCGTTCGTTCGAGAGCCTAAACATTCATGTCTCAAAGTGGTCTACTCGTTTAAGTTGATTGGTTGACTGGCTCCGCCAATACAAAAGTAAGAGTATTTCATGTAAAAGTGCCTAAAGGCAGAAAGATGAATATGTTCCAGGTGTGAAGCATGTAAAAGCAAGAGTATTAAACGATATTCCACTGGTGTAACAAATGCGGCGCTTCGCGCCGCCCACCAATTTGTAAGAGAAATATTAGTAGGTACCGGCATTAATTGAGGGAAAGCATTTTCGACTAGAATTATCCACACAAAACTGCGCAAAGGTCACAACGACACGCGGCAACATATTCGGCACATCTTAGCGTGTCGTTGTGACCTTTGCGCAGTTTTGTGTGGATAATTCTAGTCGAAAATGCTTTCCCTCAATTAATGCCGGTACCTACTAATATTTCTCTTACAAATTGGTGGGCGGCGCGAAGCGCCGCATTTGTTACACCAGTGGAATATCGTTTAATACTCTTGCTTTTACATGCTTCACACCTGGAACATATTCATCTTTCTGCCTTTAGGCACTTTTACATGAAATGTATGTATGTACCTACGCAAGTGCAATAGCTTGACGCGTCGAATTGTTTTCACTGTCAGTCTTTTACTGCTGTTGAGCAACAGTATGCGCAGGGTTACGGCAGTATAGCAAAAGGTCAGAACTCCATTGTTTCAAGTCGAACTCCGTCCCACTATAAAGGCCCCCCCCCCCCCCCTTAAAAGGCCCGGGGCGGGGCCCACCAAACGGGGCCGCCCCCCCAAATCCCGACCTCCCCTCGCGTACTGAACACTACTCACTATAGGAAAGGGGGGGGGGGGGGGGGAAGGGGGGGGGGCGCGGAAAAAGACGTCCCGTGGGGGGTTGGGTTCGGGGGAATGGCCCGGCGGGGGGAGACGGGGACAAGACACAGCGCGGCGGAATGACCAATATGGAATGACAAAGGGGGGGGGGGGGGGGAGGCGGGAGGAGAACAGCTCCCCACAGGAAGGGGGGGAGGGTGCTGGGCGGGGGGGGGCAGGGGGGGGGGGGGAGGAGGCTTTCCCCCCCCCTCTTGACGTGTCGAGCACTCCTGCCGCCTGGGAGAACGGCTGTTCGCGCTTCCGAATGTCTCCAATCATAGTCGGCTCCTTCCCCTCCACCGGAGCAAAGTGCGCGAAACATTCTTCGAAACCGGTGCTGTAGGTTCTACTGACTCCGGGATAAATGGACGCCGCGTCTACTTTTGCCGTCTGGCAAATCGACGCGCGTCAATTTACTCGAGCTCATCGCCGGGTGCGTTGACGCCCGCCGCCTTAGTCAATTGGATTCCGACGTGCATTCACGGAAAGGGGCGAAATAAGGTCGAGTGCATTGACGCCTGCGCGCGATCTTGGTTGATAAGTGAGCTTCAGTGTGGCTCCTCGTCGCGCGATTGTGCGTCAGATGAACGGAGTTTTGTAGCGGCATTTTGTAGCGGAGGTCGGTTTGGAAATATGTACTGCTATATCTGGGAGGTGGTGGAACACGTCCGACTAGGAAGTTACCGTAGAAACTAATTTCATTTTTTTGGCAACAGCAGTTTCAGTATCAGCACAAGTTTTCATTACAGTTTCGGTATCGGTTTCAGTTTCAACAAGAATTTCTTTTAAGTTTCAGCTTCATTTTGATTTATTGAAACTGAGTTTCAGTTCGGTGCTCGTGGATATGTGGAGCGTGTGTACAACATGTAATTTTGCCTGCACGCGTTGCAGAGTTGTTGGTTAATATCGTGTAATTCGACCGATTTCGTCATCGCCAACTATTTCTTCATCAATAACGTCTGCAATATCCGTAGGCGCTTTGTAGTGATCTGGCACGCAGTCTGCTTGCTACTCACAATTCAATCGCACAAAATGCAAGCTGAACTTCCGACGAATAGTGAGTGGCGCAGCGCGATGCGAGCGGTATGACTATCAAATGGGCGGCTAAGTAATTTGTTCGGAGCTGCCTTCTGAATATTGTCGAGTAATTGCTTTTGCACTGCTACTTCTTGGCTGCAAAGACTGAGTCATTGCGAAGGAGACCTGCACAAACCTAGTTGAACAAGGGCAGACGAGAACGTAACGCGCAATAAGACCGGGCCGGAGTGTGGTTGACGCGGCGTCAATTTACCCGGGCGTCAATACAACCTACACACATACAACACCGGGCGGCATCCTGACCCATCGTTTGCGTCCCACCTCATTGGCCGACCGCTGTGGGAGCGGAAGACGTCCGCGTGAAAGCCGGTCCTGGGAAGGCAACGGACTACAGTAATACAGACTACAGCTGCGTTAGCGACGTGGAATAGTGGCGCTACGTTTGCATCAGCAGTTTCTGGGTTTGCTTGCGACAGATCTTTAGTCGCCCTGGAAGAGGTTGCCATCCGTCGTCGGCCACTCCTCCAGATAGACCCAATTGGACCGGAAGTAGCGCGGCAGTTCGTAAGCTTTGTAACAGTGGCACTCTCTAAGTGGATGAATTTCGCGTTTTCCCAGAGTACAAAAACAGCGTGAGCGCGTACCAGATAGATAAGTCAAATACTGTTGCAAGTGCCAATCCTTGAGATGCAGCAAGTTTCTCGAAGGGGCTACCTGCTCGCTGTCTTGTAACAGGTCTGTATAAGCAGCCAGTGTCATCTGTGATTTTGCGCCCCCTCCGCCACTGGAACGAAGGACGGACGGACGGACGGACGGACGGACGGACGGACGGACGGACGGACGGACGGACGGACGGACGGACGGACGGACGGACGGACGGACGGACGGACGGACGGACGGACGGACGGAGCACAGTGAATGAATGAAGGACAGACACCAACTACGTATTGCTCAACTGAAGGCGAAACGGTAGGGTGAGCGATCGAAGAACTGCTTTGGCCGTGAAACGCGGGTGAAAATAATGAAGTATGAGAAGCGAGCTTCTTTGCCTACTGGGAGGAAAGTATGCCGGCACACTGTAACGAAGGCAATTCGCGCCGGAATCAAAATGAGGGCGTGCTCGAAGTGCGGACTTCGCGGCTGCCAAGGTAAGCAAACCCCTCTGCAGCGAGTGCGAAAGCCAGAGAGAGTGAGGTGATTCAAAAGTCAAACAAACAAGAAGAATGCGTGGTATTTATACGACGGAAGCAGGGCGGAACAGGGCGGAGGAAGTCGAGATATTTTGGTGTCAATTGGACTTTCACGTGATAGAGCATCAAAAGATACGTTGTTTTTGTTATAAGCACTTTTTTCGTCCGACGCGTATTTTGGCGGGAAATTTGAATTCAAAATTTTGGCTGCCCGATTTGTCCGGGGCACCTACCGTGTAAGTACTCAATTCCGGCTTTTCGGGGAAGCTGATTACGAATTTGACGTTGTCTTTTCGTTTTGAGATGTATGGGACCACTTTTTGAAGAATTTGCTTGCCACCATATGTGCTCTCAAGTGGAAAACCTGGTCGTGTCAGTTCAGCTGAACGAGGTGTGCTGTATGCCAAATGTGGGGTATTGGAGGGTCACAATTCCGAATTTGCTGTTAATTTTGCGATCAGAATGGCCACTAAGCCTCACTGACATGTCTCGTTGATCAATGGGCAGCATGATTCAACTCCCGAAATTCTTCTGAAAGAGGGGAGGAGTGCCCCGAGGGGCTCTGCCCCCGTCTGCTAATCTTGTTAATGACCATTCCAACAGAATGACCAACGTTTTGTGATCGGGAAAATTACCTACACGCATGTATACCAAGCGCAAGGAGCAGTTGAGAATTTGCACAGACATATCATTGCTGCTCTTCGACGTATGTACCTTTATAAGACGAGCGAGTTAGAGACGTGTGCGTTTTCGATCTTCGTTATTTAGCTCGCGAATGAGTTTCAATCACTATTACATGTGATTAATGAGCATGGTTGACGCGGCAACGCCACGCCATTATCATGGTTGGCGCGGCAGCGCCAGACCATAATATGTTCCATCCACGCCGCGCTCGCCTTTTCCCATTATCACGATATATGTATATTTCTCAGGCGGTACTAAACGGAATTGGTTTAAATTTGGTACACTAAAGGGCCTTATGAAAAGTAGATAAAATTCCAAATTTGGTGAAAATCGGCTCAGTGTAGCGAAAGTTACAGGTGCAAAAAGGATCGCGGCGCATTTCTTGTCACACGGGCGGAAGTGAAGTTTTCTCCTCCTCCTTCTCTTTCGCCAGATCACGCTCTAACGTCCATCAGCATCTCGTCGAGTCGCCTTCTATTGTTGTCCCCACCCACTGTTGTGCGCGTACAGTGCAGCATCCAAGTGCCCCCCACCCCCGCCGTTCAGGTGCCCCTGCATATTGTACGTGCCCCAAAATTGTCCTAGTCGTTATTGTGCGTGCCTTGAAGTGTTCCCCCGCTCGCTCAGGAGCCCCTGCATACGTCCCCCAAAATTGTCCTACTCGTTTTGTGCGTGCCTTAAAGTGTTCCCCGCCTGTTCAGGAGCCCCTGCATACGTCCCCCAAAATTGTCCTATTGTGCGTGCCTTAAAGTGCCCCCCCCCCCACTCTGTTCAGGTGCCCCTGCAAGTAGTAAGGAGTACCACGCACCGAGATATCACCAGGCTGAGAAGTTTCGCGTCGCTCGTGCACAGGCCCTGTACGGGACGCTGCTCGAAGTTCATCCGGCCGGCCTGCAGTGCGTTTTAACCTCCTCTGAAGACGGCGGTGGCAACGTCGAGAGCACCTCCCCAATCTTGAACAGCAACGTCAACGAGATCTGGAAGCAGTGGGAGAAGCAGTGCGCGGTCGCATGTCGCCAACAACGGAGAAGATAATTGTGATTGTTATGTGATGCAACCGAGCTCCCTGCTTCTCAGAGCCTCCAACGAACGTGGCGAAGGAAGACGTCAAACGGTGACAGTGAGCGTCCGCGGGCGCTCGTCGTCGTCGTCGCCGTTTGATAGCCAGCCCAGATAGATTTGTTGGACCGCCCCTTTGAGACTGGTTTGACTGTATAAATGTCCTAGGCCAGACAGAGTGCCACTTTGTTTGAACATAGGCGCCGACCGTCATTCGATTGTTCGCGGTCCTTGTAGTGGTGACAGCAAAGGCAACAGGACACGCACGCTCAAGGAGAGTGGCACGGAACGACGCTGACGTCGACGACGCCCACGGCCGGCAACGACCCCTCCCGTCCCACGTTGGGATGAACACAACCTCCCCCCCCCCCCCTTGTGTTGTCGCTTCCTGCCTGATTGTTGCTTCCTGATGCACTGATTGCTTCTCGCCTCGCCACCCCAAAAAGCCTTTCGTAACTCTTTCTATCTCCACGCACTTCCTCTCTCTCTTCGTCTAGGGTGTCGCCGCCCATCTAAACCAGTGTGTTGCTGTGAGACAATTACGGCCACGTTTTTGCCAAGCGGACACATTCAAAATTGTTGGTTACCGTAACCATAAGAATTTAACGACAAGATTTTCTTAGAATGGTATTTGCTATAATGCTATCTAATCTTAGCTTCTCAGTTTCGTTTCAAGGTCTTGGCTCACTAAGAAACCTGAAGCCCGTCTACCGTAGCTTGGCCGCTGACGAATTGGCAACTTGTGCAGTTATATAGACGAGTTGTGGCCAGCTGGATACTGTAGCTGAAGTATTTAAATTATGCGACGCGAGTTGCACGCAACGTTGCCCGATCGTCGATTAGGAGCAAGTTGCCGTCGAAATTATGCGTATTTCAGCTGTTGATGTGTTGGAGATGCCACTTGAGCGACACATTTTCGACGCAGTTGGTTTGCGTGCTTTATGGAAGTGAGAATACGCCACGCAGATATCATCGTCCGAGAGATGATGCGAATGACGTGACACTAGAACAGCCGCGAGCATGCCGTCTTCAAACAAGAAGTAGCAAGACAAAACTGCAACGCTACGCACGTTCACAATCAGCCTTTTATTAGTAATTGAGTCAGAGATTGAACGAAGTGACAGTGCCGGTTGTAACAGATTCGTCGACCGAGTTTACTAAACGCTGTGCTGTGCGAACGGTTGCGTCCGTGCGCATTCCAAGCGCACAGAACCAAGTACAGTATCTGCTTCCGGTCCAGCGCCCAACGGAGCGGTGAACCGACGTCAACAATGGCCTCAATCTGCCGTTTATGGTGAGCGCCATCAACACCCTCACGAGAGCCATTCGCGATCAGAGGGCGCGTATCGGCACCGACGACTGATCTAAGCAAAGGAGGAAGGGGGGCGCGTCGGACATTTGAGCTGGTCGATTGTCAGTTGAGTTCACTCGTGTCTGCAAGACAAAAGCGCCAGTCGTACAAGACGACTGGGATTTGATTTATTCTGGAAGGCGCCTTACACCTCTCGACTCGCTACGTCGTGACGACCGTTGTCCATGATAATTGCCTTCGCTAGTCCTCGTACTCTTCAGAAGATGTGCGAGAGGCAATGCTAATGCCACAGGATACAGAATTCATTAAATTTCCTTTCGCCCGCTTATCACTCGTTTGGATCACTTCCGTCCTTCTTGCCTTCATCGCCCTAATCACCCCTTACTCTTCTTCTACCCTTGGCGAAGGCCTTCTGCGACCGTATAATTTGGCTTGTGTAGATTGGGTACGAAATGTGCCGCCAACTAACGCCCCGCCTCCACCCTTACATGCACCCGCGCAGCTCTATACGTAGTGGCCTTCTTCAAAACTTCGCCTTCCATACTTCAGGAGTTCTGTCACATGGCAATCGGCCGCTCTCCGCAAAACGACCGGCTGACCCAAGCTCGACAAGCTACTGCTTTGGCTTTGCGCCACGAAGCCGGCCGATCTCCTTCCAGCGGCTGACCATGTCACTGGAGTGCCCTCGAGTTCTGCAAGTGGAATTGGGGAATGTTATTCTAACGCGGATGTCAACGAACAGTCAGGTTTTAAGTAATCGACATAGAGTCTTACAGATTCTACTGTATGTGCTGAACCAGGCAGATAACTTCATCTGTTGAAGGCAAACAGAGCGTTCCAGTCAAGAGAACGATGCGCGACACATGTGCGTGCGCTGTCTCCCAACCCTCCCCCCCCCCCCCCCCCCCTCCCGCCTACCCACTGCAAACGTTGTAGAGCCGCCGTTGCATGATGGTATATGTATAGATTGGGGAGAAGTTGATAGGTACCCTGCTGAAGTCCAGATTGAAGGCCCTTACCGACGGCGTCGCGCGTCTCGGCGGTTCGGCGCCTTCTCAGGGCGTCCCGTTTGACGCCGCAGAATTGGGCGAGGACCTCCTCTCTGACGGCGCTGTTCAGAGTGATGTAGACGTAAGGGTTGACGCTCAGGTTGCACAGGTAGACGAGGGAGACGCAGAAGAGGTGCCACTTGCGCCCCGTGAACTCCGGAACGAAGGTGAAGCTGGCCGAGTGGGCCAGCACCACCAGGCCGATCAGGGAGAACTGCCAGAGGAGAAGGCGCTCCTTGCGCTCGCGCCGCCGACGCTGGCGCTCGCCCACCGCGGCCAGCGACCGCCGGTTCTGCCGCCGGATCTTCAGGCCTGCAAATTGGGTGGAGAGAAGGATCGAGTCGCCCTCTGACTGCGACCACGACAGCCCAGCTCGCTCACCGGTGGCCGAGTAGCAGAAGAGCAGGGCGCAGCACATGGTAGCGACGGCGGCGCGCTCGAACCAGACATAGTACTTGAAGCCCCAGCGGTCGATGTCGTAGCTCCAGGTGTAACTGGCGTAGTAGAAGCGCAGGTGGCAACAGGGCAGCAGCTGGAAGGAGGAGGCGCCCAAGCCGATCAGCCAGCAGCCGCCCAGCAGCCAGGAGACCGAGCGCTGATTGAACACCTTCCGGGCCTGCAGTGAACGCCCACGGTCGGTTCGTTGAGCGGGTGGGGATTGTGTGTGTTTCCCAAAGCTAAACCGGATCAGGTGCTGTATGTGCGACTAAACCTGTAAATCCTGTGCAAACCCAACAATTTCAAGAGATTCGTTGCAGATCGATTCGGACAACGATGCCTGTGTCGTTGAGGCGTTTTCTCTCAGATTGCTACACACATATTAATTAACGCGGTCCGCATCACTAACTGTGAAAACCCATCAAATATGTAAGGTGGCATTTGCCGCTGCCAAATCAACGCTGATTGGCTGGTAGATGGAACCTCCACCTGAGAACCAATCACCGTTGAGCTAATTTGGTGGATTTTCACAGGCAGTGATGCAGACCCCGTTAATCTAACCAGGCACATGTGTGGAATCTGCACGTCGGTTGCTTGCACCCACCCTTCGATGGTGGCAGATGGCGAGGTAGCGGTTAAGGGCGATGAGGACGATACAGGGGGAGGCTGAGTAGAAGGTCAGGTTGCAGACGAAGCCCAGCAGGACGTCCACCTCTTCGCCCAGCGGGTGGTCCTGCAGAAGGACGGCGGGGGCCGAGTAGAAGAGGAAGACGGCCAGCATGGTCGAGTCCGAAGCGCCCAAGGACACGATCAGGGGGTAGAAGGAGTTGTAGAAGACGGCCTGCTTGCCGTCCAGAATCACCTTCAGTACTAGCAGGTAGAGGGCCAGCCCCACCAGTGAGAGAAGGCCGATGGCGGCGCCAGCCAGCGCGTTCTCCAAAGCTTCCTCTGCAGGGACGCCGAAGGCGCTCGGAGTGAGGTTGGCGACAGGTTCCATCCCTTCAAGATTGGACGATGAACAGCAAAAGGAACCCAACAGTGGGCGTTGCAGCATTACCTACGATCTACTACGCACTCCATTGCTCAACGTAAAGGACAACGTTCCCAGGGCCGGAAGTTCGCCTGGTTTAATTTCCGTCGGCAGTCAATAGTTTTTTGCTGCTGCAGAATTCGCTTTAGTCACAAAGACGAATGACGCGTGGTTAGTAGAACAGGAACTCGTTTACTGCGGCGATGCAACAAGCCCGTGCCCATCGATCAATCTGGAGGATTTGCTCAGACTTGACGAGATGCATCAATGGCGCTCTATACATTAGAGAACGCTGCGCGTATTGTACCACTGAATTATTAACAAATTTAGAACAATAACATTTTGTTCCAATGCTTCCAGGAACAAAGGAATGACTATAACGAGCAGGAATGGCTCCAAAACAAGACAGATTGAAAACTTATATTGTACCATCATAACTGCTCCGAAGATCGCTGAAGACATACAGTACTCCACAGCAAGTTGCGGGAGAATCTCATGTAAGTTAAGTACATGAGTCCTTCATTCCTTCATTTAGCAATTACCCTTAGCATGGAGATTATTAGTTTTAGCACTTTCGCTCTACAGCACCTAATCTCCTCAAGAACAATTTATGTGCAACTGTTCCTAGATTGTTAGCAATAACAAGAACAATATAACGAAATCTGAGAAGAACAATGACAATAACAAAACACAAAATCTGTAAAATCTCAACAATCTACAACATTTCGAGGAGGAACAAAGCAATAAGAAAACAATTCAGAAAGCGTGGTACAACGGCAATACTGGTTGTATACTAGCAATACTGGCAATACTGGTTCTGCTGACCTCAGCCGGAGCACACTGACGTATTGTTGAAAGGAAGATCTTGTGACTTGGGTACTCACTTGCGTAGAAACTATTGTTTAGGCTAGCAACGAATGGACGATTTCTTGACAACGTTTCCTTCCTACTAATGGTATCAACGCTTTATTCAAAACAGGCACGCAAGCGAGCTTGAATAGTAGAGCACCAGGGTGGACACAGTACCGGGTCTCCCAGAATTTCCGACGGACTAGGTTGCGAATTTGTGAGTACGGTCTTTTGCATGAAATGGACAACACATTAGGCATTTACTTGGGCTGCATACAGGATCATTAGCGTACATTATGTTAGCGGCGCAAGCAAGACAAGTTTTCTGCCTGTTTCTCCAGGCTTGCCAGGTGTCACAGAAGACCAGCCACTTCGCCGCAAGCTGTAGGAAGGCTAGAATGCTGAAACTTGAACACATTGTTGCCTTGTGTGTTTGCAACTCTGACACAAATCTTCAGCATCCCAGACCCATCCGCGTATGCGGGCGTGAGATGCAAAATCCTTCTGGTAGAGGAGGCACTCTCCTTGAGAATGGACAAATTTTGTGTTTCACGCCCGCATGCGCACGTTGATGAGTCTGAGATGGTGAAAATTTTCGTCACAGTCACAAACAAGCACAATTAGTCTTGCTACGCTGGTGGTTTGGTATCCAGCCCAAATAAATGCCTAAAGTGTTGTCCATCTTATGCAAAAGACGGCTCTCAGAATTCGAAACCTAGCAAGTTATTCAGGAAACAATCGGTCGGAAACTCTGGGACACCAGTGAGTTAGACGGCGTACCAATTACTCTAATAGGGGCGCCTCAAAAGTGGGGCACGTGTGTTAGAAAGGTTGTTAGGCTTGTCCTGCCGGTCGATGTGACCCGTCCTACCGCTCATCGAAATATGAAAGGTGTGCGCGCCCGGTAATCGCTTCGACGACCGTAGGTAGGGCCGCTTGTGTGGAGTTGACGTCGTTGGGATCGATCTCAAGTTTTGGAAACTGTGGCGGGCCCACAGGCTCCTTAGTTGGGTAGGAACCTCACTCAATCAACAGAGGTGGTAATTGAGCTTCGAACACTTTTCTTTTGGCACCTGCCACTTCGATAGATCGATAAGACGCTTCAATTTGAGCCTGCAAAGTGGGAGAGGTGATAACATGGCACAGACAGAGCAGACGACGTGCGGGAACGTCAGAGAAGGCAACTATCGCCGCAAGCGCCCCCCATCTCGCCCTCAGGGCACCGACGACGACGACTCGTTTCAGACGACTTTTCTGATTGACTGAGTCCGTCCGACGCGCCATAAAACCATCTGAAGACAAGAGTGTCGGTTCGCCGCCTCATTGGGTTGGCGTCACTGGCCAGTGTTGTCCCCAGTGGCATTCATTATCCGCGATGGGTTCCGCTTTATTAGACTTTCCACCGACCGAAGGGCGAAAACAAAAGGAGGATCTACAGGATGTGCACGGGAGATGCGTTGATGGCAGAAGGGACTCGCGACGTACAAGAGCACACGGAAGTGTCCAGCCAAATGCGCTGCCAGAGAGGCTGCCTGCCGGTGATCAGCTCAAAGGATGGCAGGAAGTTGAGCGCCATCAAGTGATGGAAGGAGGTTGGCATAACGTACAGGGGACCCAAAAAAGGAGACCCCAACTGCGACCGCCGTTCTCACGGCAACAGCGCAATAAGCCCCAAGGACAGGACATACACAGGGCGTTTACGAAGGCCAAAATTGGCCATTCGACACAGAGCGAAGAGGCATCGTTTGCGCGAGGTCAACCCAAGAGGCGGCAGCGGCTTTTGGCTGCGGAGATCATGCGGAGCTGCTCCTCGGCCTTCTTCAGCTCCAGCACGATCTCGGCAGTGAAAGGCCGCTGCGCGCGATTTTCGACAGACCGGCGCAAAACGACGCCATCTTCACTCTGGGTCAAAAGGGACAAAGATTGCACTTCATCAGAAACACCCGCGGATGTCCTGCATAGCTGATATGCGCTGTCACACGGACGGGGCGAAAGCTAGGGTCTCGCTTTTTTGGGCCACCCGATAACGGCGAGAACCTTCGGGCACCTGCCAAAAGACGTCTCCTTGGCGTCTATATGTGCGGGCTAAAGGCGTAAACACAAGCGGGGATGCTCGTCATGCTCTGCCACGGCGACCAATGATTCGCGCCCACTTCTCAAGAGCCACATCTCACAAAAATGCCCACCAACAAGCGGCCACCTCCAGCCAAACGACAACGACAAAAGCAACGTCTCAGCAACAACGAATCAGGCGCAGTTCAAAGATCACATGATTCGCGCCGCCATCAGCAAAAAACGTCACAGAACAGGTGTCCCCAGGGCATCATATCCGCGAGGGTTCCGCTATAGACTTCCCACCGACCGAAGGGCGAAAACAAAAGGAGGACACAGGAGGCACGGGAGATGCTGATCGGCAGAAGGGACTCGCGACGACAAGAGCACACGGAAGGTCCAGCCAAAGCGCGCCAGAGAGGCTGCCGCCGGGATCAGCCAAAGGAGGCAGGAATAGCGCCACAAGGAGGAAGGAGGGCAAACGACAGGGGGCCCAAAAAAGGAGAAACCCCCAACGCGACCGCCGTCTCACGGGACAGCGCAAAAGCCCCAAGGACAGGACAACACAGGGCTACGAAGGCCAAAAGCCATCGACACCAGAGCGAAGAGGCACGTGCGCAAGGCAGCCCGAAAAGGCGGCAGCGGCTTCACGCAGGAGACGGCGGAGCGCTCCCGGCCTCTCAGCTCCAGCACGATCTCCGCGGGGAAAGGCCGCGCGCGCGACAACGGACCGGCGCAAAACGACGCCACGCCGGCCACGAAAGGACAAAAGCACCACAGAAACGCCGCAGCGCCGCCCAAAGCGGGCAATGCGCGCACACGGAGAACAGCGGGAAACAAACCACTTTTGGCCACCCAAACGGCGAGAACCCGGCACCGCCAAAAACGCCCGCCATATGGCGCACAGAGGCCAAATCACGAGGGGAGAACGCCGCCACGGCGACCATATATCCACGCCCACTCCAAGATGCCACATCCACAAAGAGTCCCACCAACCAAGCTGGGCCACCTCCAGCTCAAACGACTAACGACAATAAGCAACGTCCAGCAACAACAATCAGGCGCATGAAAAAATACACTCGCGCCGCCATTCGCAAAACCAGCCATTCGCTTCTGTAGGATAATAGCCCTGCCGCTCTCTGTCGTACTGTACTTCGCCTGTTGTTTTCGCGCTGTCTCGTGTGTCTATAGTCGTTGGATTACTGTAGCCTGCCGTATCGCTTCCTCTGCTGCAGTAATCGCCCTCTCTTTGTTCCGCGCTGGCTCTCTCTTTCCCATTCCCACGCCCAAGCGCGGACGCTATATCTCGTGGAGCGCGTGCGTGTGTATCGCTAGCCAGCCAGCCGTGCGCGCTATGTTGCTGTGTGCTTCTTTGTCTCGCTCGTGCATACCTACCTACATAGTGTGCCGTTGCGAGCGTTCTTGTGGCGAGCGTCGAAGCGTGGCGAGCGCGCCGTATATAGGCAAGCGCCATCGCTGTTTCTCGCCAGAGTAGAGCTGTGTCCCGTTTCCCTTTTCTCCCCTCTGAGTAAGGAAGAGCTCTCTCTCGCGCGTGTGTAAGAAGTGATTTGTAAGGGCGGCTTCCTCTTGTGGCTTGAAGAGTCGGGAAGTGTCGCACCGTGTCGAGAGAGAAGTCGTGAACGCAAGAAGTGTTTGCATCGCCCTTGAAGATCGCAGTCCCGTGCAGCGGAAAACGACTAAGATCGCAGAGCAAGGGAGGCAAAGCACTAATTCAGGCGTCGTCTTCTCGTCGGTCGGCAAGGCTGCTCTGCGTGAGCGGCGTCTTCTTCGTCTCTTTGAAGGGCCAGCAGAGGTCGTCGGCCGAAGGAAGCGGCCTCTCTTCCCTCTGCGGAGCAAGTCGAGAGCGCCGGAGCAGCTGAAGAGCGAGTCGTCGTGGAGTTTGGCCTGCCTGCTCCCGAACCGGCAGGTGGCGAGAGGGCCATTATTCCACAACTGGTGTCCGAGACGGAGGATCGAGGAACGATCAAGGAGGGAGAGAAGGAGAGAGTCGAGTCGACACCTTCCTTCTCTGAGCAAGACGAGTGAGCGAGACCCCCTGCACGACGTGCATGGTCAAGACGAGAACCGGAGCGCTGTCCCATCCCGGAACCAACCCCATGGCTACGGACGACGTCGTCGGGCAGTGCTACATCTGCGAGGAGGACGTCCTGTCGTCGGACTTCCCCATCCAGTGCACCAAGCGCTGCGGACGAGTGGTGCATGGTCGCTGCATTCCAGACGATCAAGTCGACGTGACGAGCGGTCGCTGGACGTGCAAAGCCTGCCGGACGACTGCTAGCAGTGCCACGTCGCTAGTCGACAGAGCCGCTGCATCGCCAGCCTTCGGGCAAGTGCTGGATGGCAGTCTACCGCCGACAGGAGGAGAAGGAGACAACCAGCGGACCCCTCAAGTCGCCGCTGGAGGAACTCTGGACATGCAGGGCATGCAGGCGCTGCTGCTGCAGATGTCTACCCAGCAGATGACGCAGCTGTCCACCCTTATGGACGCCAAGCTGACGGAGCAGTCTGCAACCATCGATCAGAGGATGACGCAGCAGTCCACCACCATGGACAAGCGTCTGGATCAGCTGGCCAATCGAGTGGGGCAGTTGGAGGCTACGCCAGTGAAGACGACGGTGCCTGCAAGCAGTGCTTCAGCTGTGCCCTCTACGTCAGTCGCCGTGACGTCTGCCACATCTGCTGCGCCCCTTGCGGCTGCGCTAGTCGCACACTTGGTGGTCAGTAGCTCTGTGAGCGGAGTCAACAGCGCGCCAGCGGGATCGTCAGTCGTCAGTTCAAGTGGAGTGCTATCGTCGCTGCCGTCGACCACTATCAGTGGCCTGCAGACGACGACCACGGCAGTGCCAAGTCACGTTGCTCAAGGAGGGATTCCCAGCGTTGGAGCTGCGACGCTGCCTGGAGCGAGCCAGTTCGGCCAACTGCCAATGGTACCTCCAGTGCCGCCTCCTGTGGCAGCGCCGCCAACAACAGTGGCAAGTCAAGGAGAGTGGTCCTGGAACCAGGCGACGGGCTGGACGTGGACGCTGAAGGCGCTGCCAACGCCAGCTCCAGTGCAACAGCAAGTGGTGACGAGTCGAGATCTGGGAGGACTGCCACACTTCCGCGGGGAGATAGGCAGCGACTGGACCAGCTTCCAGAGAGCTTTCGAGGACAGGATGGCGGCCACGCAAGTCCCAAGGTCGCTGTGGCTGCCAACGCTGCAGTCGTACCTGAAGGAGCACCCCTGGGACCTGGCCAACCAGACGAGAGATGCGCTTGGCAACGCGGCGGACTACAACGCCGTGGTGGCGAAGCTGGCAGCCGTCTACGCTGACCACACGCCTGCCCCCATGCGTCAGAAGCAGTTCTTCAACAGGATCTGGAACAAGGACAAGGAGTCGATTGAGGCGTTCGTGGCTGCTTTGCGAGGGCTAGTCCCTAAAGCATGGCCAGGCCAGTTCGACCTCTGGGACGACATGATCCGAGACCAAGTCCTGAGGAGTCTGCCAGATGACCTGATGGCGGCCACCTATGCTGTCAGCGAATCGAGGAGTCTGGACGGATTGATCCAATACCTGCGCAACGTGCTGGACCTCAAGTCGGACAGGAGCGACGTCCAGAAGGAGGAGCGTCAGCCAAAGAGAAAGTCTGGACGAGATGGAGACAAGCCTGGAGGAGATGGAGGCCAGTCAGGCCAAGCCCTCTTCTCTAGTGGAGCGAGTGGAGGAGCCCCTGCAGCGCTAGGATGGAGGCCCCCCAGCAGCGGACCCAAAGTCTGCTACAGCTGCAACAAGCCTGGCCACGTGTCCTACCAGTGCCCTGAGCGAAGCCAGCCTTCACAGGCGCACCAGCTGCAGGACCCGAAGCCGTCTCCACCACCCCCTCCAGTGGCGCCACAGGAGATGACCTGGGAGCAACTGATGGCCCACATGGCTGCTACGGAGGAAGGTCAACAGATCGTCAACACCCTGCAAGGTGGAGGTGAGGACGAGGACGCTAGCGACGCCTCGAACAGCGATGATGAGAGTGCCTCAAGGACGGACAGGCAGCAGTGCGACGTGGAGTGCCAGAAGGAGGCCCCAGCTACTGCCGAGTTTGGCTGCCAAGTGGGAGCCCCTGGCTTGGAACAAGCCAGGGCGGACCCCCCAAGCGAGATCCTGGACAAGGCCGAGTCGCTGAGCGAGGAGTCCGGAGTGGTTGCCGAGCAAACTGGACTGGAGGGCAAAGGCAATGGAGCAGCCAGACTGCTCACTGCTGAGGTACCCCAGGTGACCAGTCACTGCTACCAGCTGCAGCTGTCCCAGGGCCTGCAGCACAAGGCGACCAAGGCTAAGAGAGTGGGCGGCTCCAGACGGGTCAAAAGAAAGAAGCCGCCAGATGGGGATGGCAAGGTGGACCCCCAGTCGACCAAGACGGGCCACTACAGCAACTGTCAGACCAACTTGAAGGCCAAGCAGGGGCTGCAGAAGGCCAGACAAGGATTCCACTGGGAACCAGGCTCCACCGGGCACCGTTTCCAGTCGAGACGCGCACTGGACGAGGAAGCCGTGGACAATGGGGAAGTCGGGTTATGCCCCGCCCCAGGGAGAGCGGGGAGCCCCCATCCCACAGCCATCGGGCTGGTCCACGTGAAGATCAAGTACTCGCCGCAGGGCAAGGAGTTGCTGCTGCGCGACGGCTCCCTGCGACCCCCATAGCTCGCTCGAGGACGATCGAGACAGCCAGGACGGAGATGTAGGATAATAGCCCTGCCGCTCTCTGTCGTACTGCACTTCGCCTGTTGTTCTCGCGCTGTCTCGTGTCTATAGTCGTTGGATTACTGTAGCCTGCCGTATCGCTTCCTCTGCTGCAGTAATCGCCCTCTCTTTGTTCCGCGCTGGCTCTCTCTTTCCCATTCCCACGCCCAAGCGCGGACGCTATCTCTCGTGGAGCGCGTGCGTGTGTATCGCTAGCCAGACAGCCGTGCGCGCTATGTTGCTGTGTGCTTCTTTGTCTCGCTCGTGCATACCTACATACCTACATAGTGTGCCGTTTCGAGCGTTCTTGTGGCGAGCGTCGATGCGTGGCGAGCGCGCCATATATAGGCAAGCGCCATCGCTGTTTCTCGCCAGAGTAGAGCTGTGTCCCTTTTCCCTTTTCTCCCCTCTGAGTAAGGAAGAGCTCTCTCTCGCGCGTGCGTAAGAAGTGTTTTGTAAGGGCGGCTTCCTCTTGTGGCTTGAAGAGTCGGGAAGTGTCGCGCCGTGTCGAGAAGTCGTGAACGCAAGAAGTGTTTGCATCGCCCTTGAAGATCGCAGTCCCGTGCAGCGGAAAACGACTAAGATCGCAGAGCAAGGGAGGCAAAGCACTAATTCAGGCGTCGTCTTCTCGTCGGTCGGCAAGGCTGCTCTGCGTGAGTGGCGTCTTCTTCGTCTCTTTGAAGGGCCAGTAGAGGTCGTCGGCCGAAGGAAGCGGCCTCTCTTCCCTCTGCGGAGCAAGTCGAGAGCGCCGGAGCAGCTGAAGAGCGAGTCGTCGTAGAGTTTGGCCTGCCTGCTCCCGAACCGGCAGGCGGCGAGAGGGCCATTCTTCTACACTACAGAGAAGTTCCGTCGCACAATCGGACGACGGATTCTGACAGGAGAACTTTGGCCGCCTCTGTGAGCTGTGTGCGATGATGGACAGGATGTGCATATTTAGCGGTGGCTTCACGAAGTAAGGTGCGGGGGCGATCAAATTCAGCGTTATCAGATGCGCCCGGACAATTGGCAATTGGCGCCCGAATCTGACTTCTGATGCGCGTTGCCCGCCGAACCAAGAGCGGCCAATTTGGTTGCAGCAATGGGGGGGGGGGGGGGGGGAGAGTACTACATGGTGGGGCAGTGTTGCTGTTGTAGCAACAATCGGGAAAGAAATTCTCTGTGCGACGCCAGTGGCTCTCGCCCCTCTCGGCCCTGCTTCGGTGAATTGCACTAGCAGCAGGCTCATAGAGGGGGGGGGGGGGGGGGGTGGGGGCATTAGGTGCAGCCCTTTGTGTTTCGGTTCAGCAGCAACAGCTGAAACTGTGCAACAAACAGTGTCGACGGCGAGGCGGTGACGAGCGAGATGCGTAGAACAGTCCTATGACGGGGAAACCCAGTCTATATTTGAAAGGCAACGTAACGTTCCATATTCCAGGGGCTTGATTTGGTTGGTGCACCGGCCGCAGAATCTGTATGGACCATTTGAAATTGATAAACTACGTCTTGCAGCAGTGTAGTCATATGTCGTCACGTGAACAGGAGCACGAAGGCTGAAGCATAGTGTGCGTCTTGCGCTGGTCGGAATTAACCAGTTGTCCGCACATTACATGTGAGAAAGAAAGGCGTCGTGGTGTGGATGATTTGTAAGACGACATTACGAGCGTTGGGTGGCGGCCGAGGTTGCTTTCTTGCCTGCCGAAGTGGTGTTCCGCGCAAATGTGGCCTTGACAAGTTCAATTGCGGCGCTTGTTTTGATAGGGTTTGCTGTCCCCTCCCCTGCTAAGCCAACCTTGACATTCGCGCGTAGGCCATCGTCGTAATGTTTTGGCAGTTGACAGTTGTCACTTCTCCCTTTCCTCCCTCATCCCACTGCCACTTGGCGACATTTGACTGTGCAATTATTTCTTTCCGAAATGGGTGTAAGTGTTCATTTCTTCTTTCGTGGGTAGCAGCTCAATGAATAGCTAGCTTTGTTACTTCTTTATTCACAGTTCGACAGTATAATGAAGAGAAGAGAAAACCGGCCGCGCGGCATACGCACATCACATCGGTTCTTTTGAATAAGTATGGGGTGGTGTGGTGCCCCTCCGGCCTCCCTCCCCCACAAGTCAGTCACCACGGGCCGATCCTGTCCTGACGAAGTTCCAGGCAAGGCTCGAAGGGAATTTTGAGTACTAAATAGTAATTCTACCGTTTTGCGGTCCGTAGTGGACTCTGAGGTGCGTTGTATGGCCATTGGTTTGTTCTTGCGATGCAATTGTGAAGTTTATGTAACGAAAACACCAATTTCTATGTACTGGTACGGTAGTAAAACATCACCCTCACTTTCAATCCTGTTTCCGGAGACCCATCCCGTCTCTTGGGTTTGTAGCATTGAGTTCTCTTTCGACTGTTGCTAGTGGCAAAGCGTTGTCTGTCACTCCTCATTCGGCCTGATTCCTGTCTTGCCAGTACGTCATATGGCGCCTTCTGTGTGGTCACTACCTAGACTACATAATAGTAGATGGTTTCTTGCTTCTGTATATCAGTATTTGACACAGTAGGTGTATTCCTTCCAGTTCAGGCCATGCTTAGGCTCGCCCTGCGCCCGCAGTTCACAAGAGTCAGTCGGCGTCACAGACTGGCGGGTCGAAACATAGGATCAACGCGACTGGTGACCGGCTTCTCAGTGCAAACTGTAAATGGGATAAACACTCCTCCGTCTACTTCACCTCCTGCTTAGGCCTGCTGTGTCCCTTCTCTGGGCGCTTGCGACAGCCTTCGCTCCTGCCAATTGCGCGTTCTGGGTGGCGGCCACCCAGAACCCGCAATATGGTGGATTTTGGGTGACGGCCACCAAGAATCAATATTGCGCATTCTGGGTAGATTGCGGAAAGTGGGTGTAGCATACGTAATTATGGAAGTAAATTACTACAGGACCTCACCTCCCGGTGTTACGTACCAACTAATTGCATAAAATATGCGGATCGTTCTTGCCCGATCAGTTCTTGTGCATATGTCGCACTATGGATGTAATGGCAATCGTCCCTCGAGGCATACATACTAGCCATTTGGAAAAGAAGTTGGATAACGGCTTGCTATGCTCAGCGTGGATTCGCTTCGTCCTCACAGGCAGTCGTGGTCGCTCCCTCCCCCCCCCCCCCCCCCCCCCCCCACCCTTTCGCCAGAGACGGCGTGTCGACTTCGCCACTTGCCTGTCGAGTGCCTGCCTATGTACTTCATCACCGCTTTATATTCCTCTGGAAGCAACAGGGGCAGGGGGAGAGAGGGATGAGGAAATGGAGAAGGTGCTAAGCCTCAGCCCTGACGCTTGTGCCCCCCTATCCCTTCCCTCCTCCTTCTCAGCTTCCTGGAACCCGTGCCGAAGAGCTACCCTACCTTCCGTCGGCGCGGCGCCTCTGAGCCCCGCCCGTGCTCTGTTGACCGATGGGGCAATATACACACAGGCGAGCGAGCTTTCTATTGCTCGGTCGCACATCGTAGAGTAGTGGAGAGAAAGAGAGGGAGAGAAGCCGCGTGCATGGATGTGTTAGCTACAGCAGTGGACCTACGTGTGCGTGAGTACCTCTCGAGGTCTCAAAGCCGGCCCTCCCCTCTCGCACCTTGCCAAAGCGAGCGGAGGGGAAGGGCGCGCATCGGCCATCGCCTTGGCCGCTTGTCTCTTCGAGAGGATTGCCGTCTCACTCGCTCACCTCTCTCCCTCTGTCTCTCTGGCTCCTCCGTCCCGTCATCGTCATCCCTTCCCCCCCCCCCCCCCTGGCTCTGTAGTCTAGCCGGTGGATCCGCAAGAGGTTCGGCTCCCCAGAGAGAAACAAGTTTGCCTGAGGGCATGCGCGACCCGCGCGGCAATCGGCCGCCCTTCAACATAAAAGGGACGTAAAACAAACGTTCCAAATGAGCGTCGAACCGCGTCGCGGCTTAGTGTGCCGTCAAGTTCCCAGTTCAGGGCTAGGTGGTCCTCTAATCAAGCGCGTCGCTCTTTTCTGAACACGGCAACGCAGCAGGACACCCCCCCCCCCCCCGTATCCAACTGCTGCCGCAAGCTAGCCTAGTCGAGCAGCTTTTCGAAGAACGGACCTGGGACGTTGATTAATGCAAGCTTTCAGCAGTCTAATGCCACAGCGCTCCATACAGAGACAGCTTGGTCGGTGTGACAAGATAATGCGGGTAGCTGATCCCGATCGGATATGCCTTGCCTTGCAGCTTCCCACCTAGCCGGCCTATAAACGGAGCCTACAAAGGCCCGACTTGGAAGTAGGAACCCTTTATTGCCTGCAGCGCCCCGGCACTCTGCTATTTCTGCGTTGATCACTTAATTAATTCCTTCTCGAGTTGAAGCGACTTCTCGTCAGCGTCGCTAGTGCGACGGCATAGCTATGACAGTTACTACTGAATCTCTGGGCTGTCCAGGCTTGGCTCTGCTCGTCCAGGAAAGAGCCGGCGGCCCTTTGAGCGCGCCGTTAGGCTAAGCGATGGGACTCTATCGGAACCCCGTCGCGCCGTTTGGCTTCCGCTTCTGAACCCAATTATTAATTATTCCGGGCCGCGCTTGTTGTCCCTATCCCCAGCGTTCGTTTCCTGTCCAGGCCAGCGACCGATGACTTGGCCTCGTTAGAAGCGGATAACAACTCGCTGGCCGTCAACCGTAGTCCCAGTCGAAGTTTTCATGTATCACACCGGCCGTTGTGAGTGCCTGTGCGTTGGCTGCATTGCAGTATAGGCAGTTCTATGCATTGTCTATACTAGCTGACTGACACATCTGAAATCGCGCGCCTTGGGACATTCGAGCGGTGTGTTCGCCGCCCTGAGATCCTATTTCGCTCGATTGATCGATCTGTGTTGACTTGGCTAAAACCGGTTACCCTCCATTGCTGTACTGCCGTGGCGTCTCCTTCAGCCCTGCTTTGTCCATTCTCTCTTCGTCAAGAGTCGCCACCTGCGTCGCTGTCGCAGGCGCGCCGTTTTCCATCAAGTCTGGGAGCGCGGTCTCCCCTTCCGTTGACTTACCTCCAGGCCATTTTCTCTCCATTTCGGGTCTCAGTTTCCACCCGCGCCAGTTAGTCGCTTGACTGACTGCTTCGTCTTGGCCGACTACGTACATGCACACACATTCCTATACATAGGTGTAGGTATATGGTTGCTGCATTCCGCTGACGGAGATCGGTATGGTCGCCAAATGGGCTGGGCCCATTCAAGCGTGGAAAAGAACGGACGGCGGCGCCTGCTCTGACAGAGGCTTGGCCCATTGGGTTGAGAAGGAGAAGGCGCGACCTGCTGCTTCTACTAGAAATAGAGCGCACACATTGGCATGTCTACATACGTAGGTACACACCGCACACATGGGCTAGCGCGCAGGCCGCGAGGCCTCACCAAGTGGTCTGCTGTTGAATTGGCTTGCAGGTCAGTCGAGATGAAGCCAGTCGAGCATGCTAACTTGCCGTGTACGTGGTGTGTGTGTGGGCAGCGCAGGAGCAATAACTTCCTGTCGACCCACAGTGCTCCATCTCTGGCAGAGATACATGTTGTAGTAGGGGACAGACGTCGCATAGTGCTGTCGGTAGAATAGAATGATTCTGTGTTCCGTTGTGCAACTGACCTCTGACATCTTCCTTCGTTCTACCTCCTTGGCTAGTCTTCCTTCGTGTGAATGCGGCCGTGATGCAATGTTTTTGTTGACTTGAGCTGACGTCCTTAGCCATCAGCTGTGCCTCAGCTGGCCCACTTACGATAAGGCGTGCGCATGCTAATAGGGATTCGAAAGGTTAATGACATAGAATAGGTATGTAACAACATCCCTAGGCGTCTGCCGCCTCGAACTCGTGACATTTGTTATTGTCGTTGTCATTAACGGGCGTGAAGCCAAACGTTTCACTGGCCTACACAGCAGGGTTTTTTTTTTGCGCATAATCAGGTGCATATGCACCTAGAAATATAGCCGTGCACCTAAAAATTTCGGCTAGGTGCACCGCCGTGCACCTAAAATTCTAGGCAGGATTTCAACATAATACACCCTTGAGCAGTAAAATTTCGCCTGCGGCTCTATTTTAATGTACTTTTCTTCGTTTTAGAGTTCAGAAATTGAAAATTTTCGCCTGCGGCGCTAAATTTGGCAATCTTTTCTACATTTTGGTCCCAAAAATGAATAATTTTCGCCTGCGGCGCTGTTTGACGACGGAAAATATCACTCTCGATACATTATTTGTACAAAATTACACCTTTTGCTAACCAAAATCGGCAGTTTTTTGCACGATTTTTTGGCTCTGCACCTAATTTTTTCGTGGTGCACCTAAAAATTTGAGTTAGGTGCACGCTATGCACCTAGGTTTTCGGCGAAAAAAAAAACCCTGCTACACAGTCGTCCGCCAGTCTTTGTGGTGACCTGCCCACGCGTGCGCAGACAGGGGGCGACGAGGCAAATATGTAATCAAGAGTCTTCTCGACTTCCTCCGCCCTGTTCCGCCCTGCTTCCGTCGTATAAATACCACGCATTCTTCTTGTTTGTTTGACTTTTGAATCACCTCACTCTCTCTGGCTTTCGCACTCGCTGCAGAGGAGTTTGCTTACCTTGGCAGCCGCGAAGTCCGCACTTCGAGCACGCCCTCATTTTGATTCCGGCGCGAATTGCCTTCGTTACAGTGTGCCGGCATACTTTCCTCCCAGTAGGCAAAGAAGCTCGCTTCTCATACTTCATTATTTTCACCCGCGTTTCACGGCCAAAGCAGTTCTTCGATCGCTCACCCTACCGTTTCGCCTTCAGTTGGACAAGGAAAAGGGAAAACCACAACCTCAGTGCCACGACTGTGCGCCACCGCCGATTGACCGCTGAGAGGGGTGGGCCTTGCCACCGCACCCATCCTTCTCCTCTTCCTCAAACTCTAGCGTTCTCTCCATCCCACTCCACTCCGACAGATGACGACGCTGCAGTTCCAGCTGCAGTCGGGCCTGTTCCGGGAGGCGATCGTGGTCGAGGGACCTGAGATCAGCATGAGGGACCTGCGGGAACAGGCGGCAGCCTTCGTCGCCAGACACGTGAGCGCCAGTCGTTGTTTTGTCGGCACAACAAATCGAATGGGTTACCAACACATGACAGAAAGAACGGCTACCGCCAACGTGTAGGTATTACCTACGCCAGCGGTTACACCTTGATGACGAGCGGTCGCGTCTCTGAGCGAACTATTTGGGAACGAAACAGGATCCGAAGTTCGGCCGACACGATTTCAAAGCAAACACTGGGCCGGGCCGGGAATGTCCTGGCTTTCGCCAAGTAATGAGCTAACACGAAATAAGCGCGCACTTCCGTCCCTAGCCAGCATACGCACAGTTCCAGTCTATCCACAGTATCTTCTGGAATGCTACTCTTTTAGCCTATGTATGTAGCTTCAAACGTTTTGAAAGTTTTGCTGAAATCGTCGTGGTTGAGCGAAAACGTAATATCGTTATCCCCAGTGGCTGCTTGCAACTGGCCAACTACTGTACATTTATAGTTCTCTCAGTGGCGACGTCTATGGCGTTGTCCACTTAATGTGAGGCCCCCTCTCATAGAACCTCCCCAGAATGACCTCCCCCACCTTTGGCCCAACGACCCCCGCCCAAGCGAAGCGTCTGACCACTCTGCGCGAGGCGGGCCTGAAGGCGCTCTCCTTACAGTACCCCAACCACGGCCTGGGCGAGAACCTGCGCGACCACCTGCTGCTCTATCGGCACGACCTGCGCTCCATCAACATCCTGCAGCTGGTCTCCACCAGCTCCGAGGTCGTCGACGGCACCCTGGTCGAGGTCGTCATCTCATGTGCGTGAGTCTGCATAGTGGATTCGGATGCTGAGATGCTGAGAATAGAGTATTGGTAGTGAACAAACCATGCCATTATCTGGCTATACAAATCGCCTGCCAACTGTACAAGTGGCGTTTTGGCCAGCTGCGGGGACAAATCGAATATCCAGCTGGCCCTATGGCGATTACTGTGTGGCGAACTCTGTGCAGCTTTGCTCAAATTGGCGCTGCGATTGTCGCATTCTGTTGCAGCCAGTCCCCAGTACGAGCGCCTGGTGGTCCACCCGCACACGCTGTTCGTGCACAGCTACCGGGCGCCCGCCTTCTGCGACTTCTGCGGCGAGATGCTCTTCGGTCTGGTCAAGCAGGGACTCAAGTGCCAGGGTGCGTGTAAAGGGGGGGGGGGGTTGCACATGTTGCGGTATGAATAACTGACCCCCATGTCAGTGAAGACCCGCATGGTTTCTCGTGCTGAGCATTACGAAGCTAAGAATCCTTATGGTCACAGATATTATCATGGGCTTCAACATACAAAGCCGCAGCCTGAACATAAGCCTAGGCCTAAGCCCGATCCTCATCGTAAGCCTGAGCGCAGAAATTTTTTATAGTGTCACTGACCAATGAAATGTGCGGATTTTCCCAGTCACATACATATACACAAATGTTCACATCTTACTCAGGCTGCGGCCTCAACTACCACAAGCGCTGCGCCGGCAAGGTGCCCAACAACTGCTCGGGGTCGAGGCAGCGGCGGCCCAGCGCCATCCCCCTCTCGCCCAAGACCTCGCTCAATCTCCAGGGCGTGGTCCAGTCGCCCCCCGCCGCCCAGCCCCTTCCCGCGCAGCTCCAGTCCACTCCTCTTCATCAGCAGTACTCGGCGCTGGCCCTCACGCCCTCCTCCTCCTCCACGGGTGGGAGAGAGAGTGGGACGAGTGGGGGGGGGGGGAGGGAGAGAGGACAAGCCATTGTGGTTCTGTAATCCCTCTTGTCATTCAGTGATGACGCGCAGCAGCCTGCTAGGCGGAGGCGGCCCCCTGCAGCGCCGCCACTCGCCCTCCACCAGTCACCTGGCGGCCACCCCCGACATCTGCGTCACTGGGGCCGACGAGGACGCCTCCTCTGTCAACGCTGTGGGTTCTCAGTGGGTCATACATACTGTAACTCGGTGCTTTGCCACTCTGCTGGAAGTGGAAGATACACCACCACTGAACTGAGTGTTGAGTGGACCTGACATTCCAGGCTCAGAGTACTTACCACCTGAGTCGTCACTAGAGTAGTGGACGCTAGAGACAGACGCCACTCTACCCATCCATAGTAGACGCACATAGCCTTCCTCCCCACTCTTGGTCTCTGGGCGCAACTCACACAGAGAGGGTCCCTACGTAACTTCCAGTCACACACTGCCCTGTCGCTGTCCTTTCCCTCTCTCCTGCGCGCCAGTGTCCCTGGCTTCTTGGGCCAGTAGTCCGTCCATGAATGTGTGCGTCCTTTCTCTACTTTGATGGCGATGATTGCAGTTCACTGGCACGGCTAATGACCAACAGCAGACGGCCCCACAGGGCGTGGGCGACGCCCAAGTGAGTACCTACCGCTCTGCCAAGCAAGCACCACCCCTCTGTTTTGCATTTTCTCCCCCAACCGCGCTCAACTTGAATGCGATTGAAGTTTGACATTGAAGCACCCCTTTTGAAGTTCACCCAATTAGTTGGCTTGGGGAGACGGCGACTTGTTTGGCACACACATGCTCGCACTTGCACGCTGCACCGTGCCCACTAACCAAGCAAGAGAGGCTTTCCCCCCGTCTGTTGGCATGGGTTATGAATAAGATGGCCTTGCGTCGCAGGATGTTCGTGCTTCATGAATCTTCGTGGAGTTTGATTAGTCAGCGATGACTGTCTGCCGTCCATTTGTTCCCACGGCGGCAGGGCTTCGGAATTCGATAGGGGAATTGAGAGCGGCGCAAAATGTCGTCGTCGTCAGCAGCTCTTGACGCAAGCCAAGGCATGTCTAGAAACTGTGCACGCTGGTCCAGTTTGCAACGAGCGCGCGATTGTAATTGGATGCCCCAATGCTCCCGTTGTAGCAGCGGTGGAAACTGGCGAATTGTACATTAGTTGCTGTAGGTTTGAAGTCAAGTGAGCCTTGTGTATGCCGCGTGCGGTTCTGCTGAGTTCGCGCATGTGTGAACGAGACATCTGCAAGGCGCAATGACGTTTCCATGGATTTTCAACGTACTTTCTTCAGCTCGTCCCACCGCGCAAAGACCGCAGCTCGAGCTGGTCCGGCCGCCCCCTTTGGATGGAGGTGGCAGAGGCCACCAGAATCAAGGTGCTTGTGAAGGGTACACAGTTTGAACAGTCCACTGACAGGGACGACTGACATCTGAAGCGTTCACCTCTGCAACTGCAGGTGCCGCACACCTTCCAAGTGCAGCAGCTACACTCGGCTCACCGTTCTGCCAGCAGTCCAAGAAGCTGCTCCAAGGGCCTCATTTGCAGGGCGTCCAGTGCAGAGGTCTGTACTCCT
>JASAMZ010011709.1:0-31066 GCA_030248115.1 Linhomoeus sp. GSCO2_2
CTATTGTCTAATGCATTTTTGCGTTCGCTTAGGTGTCCTCTGCGGACGTGACCGGGAAGGACTTCCACCTGCTGCCGGTCCAGGATACTGTAGAGCTAGTGGGGCGCGTCCGGGTGGCCGATCGGCAGCAGCTGTCGTCCCTTCGCGTTCTCGTCTACAAGGAGTCCGACCCCGAGGTCGTCGTCCACTCGGCGCCTCTACAGAGGTCGCAGCTCTTCTTCGTCGACGACATCCCCCGCGACGGACAGGTGACAAAGCTGCGCATAGCCACTTGCATTTGTAAATGATCCCTATATGGCTGTCGATTGCAGACGTACGTAGCTCTGCTGAAGAGCAGTCAGGCCTCCAGTCAGTTCGTCGACTTCAAGGAGCCGCGCGTCACGTTCGTGGCAGATCAGCCCTCCAAACTAATCGAATTCGAGTTCGCCCCTAAGGTTGGTGTCGTCTGCCGTCTATGTTGACTATACACACGTTCAGTTGATATATGACTGTGTTGCAGCGCAAGCGTCTCGAGGCAGAGATCTCCAGAGGTGGCTACATCGTGCTGCCTCTCGTGGTGCTGCTCACCCTTCTAGCCTACAACCACCAAACGGTGAGAAAGTGACGTATTTTGCAACTAACAGCATCGACAAGTGCCTAGTCGATATTTGTACGAACTTTTCCCCTTCGCATGCGCTAGTTGCTTGCTGTCAAAAGCTGAGTGAACGAGTTCTTCCAATGAATGCGGAATGAGCTCAGCTCATCTGCTGCAGGTTCTTCCCTGGCTGGAGGGGGCTGTGCAGTTGCTGCGCGACAGATTGAGCGGCGTCCGGGCGGCTTCCCCCTCTTCTGACGACGATGACAACGGCGGCTGGTCTCTGGCGCACTCTTCGGCGGCGCGGAAAAGGCCGCGCTCGAAGAAGACATGATGACTCACTGCTCACTCTCTGACAGTCAGACGCGTCATTGGCTGCCAGAGACACTATAGTTCTGTATAGAAGCAACTGCTGCGTTTGGCCGCCCTACGACGATTCTGGCCGCTCAGCGGTGGCAGCTGAGTGGACCCACTCACTCGGCGCGTGATCGTTGATTTCGCCCGCGGCGGCAGTCGTCTTTTGTTAGTTGGAGAGTTGGTTAGAGCTGTGAGGTTAGATAGTTCTCACGCCGTATAGGTTCTACCGTTGAACCGTGAACGTGTATTTGCGCGCCGTGTGTTTACCGTTCGCTCCCTCGCCCTCTGTGTATGCTCACCGACATTCCGCTGCGCGCCGCGCCTTGTGACAACATCAGAAGTAAAGAGGCTACGCCACCCGTCGGGACTGCCGCGGTCGACCCACCAGTTGGCTGGCAGTTCTTCTCGCGAAGACGTTGTTCCCTTCCTATGTACGTACATGCGTCGACGACGACGGTTACTTGCGCATCGATTTTTCTGACTCGCCCTTTTCTGCATCCAATAAATTCCAGCGCTTCCCTTTCTCTTCCGCCGACGCTCCGTTGCCGCCGTTCCTTCCTACGCATATCAGTCCCATGTGACGACCTTTGAGGGTGCTTATAGTGGCTACTGAATGGCCTTTGGATGCCGCCTGACTGACCGGAAGAAGATAAGCCCCAAGCCAAGAAGCTGAGAAGCGCCTGGAACTGAACTGTCTCACTAGATTGACGACCGGTCGCCAGTGTGGCTGTTCCAATGTCGTCGTCGGCGTCCGTGAGTCCTCTGGCGCCGTCGGCCAGCCCAATGGAGTCGAGTCCGAGTCGGCAGGTGACGGTGGTCGACGTCTACGACCTCGCCTCGGCCATCGGCAAGGAGTTTGAGCGCCTCATCGAGCTGCACGGCGTCGACTGCGTCCGCCTACTCATGCCCAAGGTTGCCAACTGAACTTGTCTTTTGCAAAGCACATATTTCTAGCAGTGCTCTTGCGTTCAAAGAGCACCGTCTGACGTCGGCTACCGTATAACTGGCTATTCGCTTGCACCCATTCTTAGGTGATCTCGGCGCTGGAGACGCTGGAGTCCCTGGCCAGCGTCAATGATCGGGAGAACGAGCAGGTGGTGTCGCTGACGCAGACTGTGCAGCGCCTGGAGGCCGAGAAGCTCCAGAAGCTGGAGAGGAGGGAGAAGTTCGACGAGGTTCGCCCCTTTTGCGCTCTCAGCGTTTCTAAGTGGTTTGCTGCCATTGGTAGCGGAACCTTTTCAGGAGCTGGAGCAAATCGAGGAGAACTACCGCAAGGAGATCGCCCAGCTCTGGACCATCGTCCACAGGTTGCAGAACGAGAACAAGGAACTGCTCTCCAATCAGAAGGTCGACAGCCCCACCAAGGGTAGGCTCGTCTGGGATTACGGTACATGAGAAGTGGGCGTGCTGAAGAATGGTCGTCTGTCGTTGTCACTTCAGCGAACAGTGAGGAGCTGAGCGTGCTGGTCAGTCTGAAGGAGACGGCCGAGACTCAGAAGGATCAGATCAAGCTGCTTCAGCTGGAGGGGCGGCAGCGAGACGAGGAGATAGACAAGGTTGCGGTTTCTGTAAAGCAGAGAGCGTCCAGTCTAGTAGTACATAATTCATCTTTCTCGGCCGTGCTTTGCAGTTGAAAGGCCAGGTGGACCGTCTTCGTCGTCAGAACAAGGAGCTGCAGCGCAAGTACACGGCCATCCAGAAGCAGGGCCGTCTGCTGGTCGAGGAGAAGTCGGAGCTGCTCACGCAGCTGCAGGACGAGGAACGGCGCTCCATACAGCTCAAGCACGCCCTGGGAGAGACGCAGAGGGCCAAGAGGGACCTGGAGGAGGACAGCCAGGTGGTGCTGCATTACCCATAGTGCCTGCCTAGCATGAACTAGTATTATATACGGTACAGGATTGTTCTTTGCCGCTCAGGGCCCGCTGTTCACGCTGGAGGAGCTGAACGAGGTGCTGCAGCAGAAGAACAGGCTGAAGGCGCGCGTCCTGGAGCTGGAGGAGGAGTTGGAGCAGCTGAAGCCCCCTGCGCCCTCCGCCTCATCGTCTTCGGCCCATTTGGAGGATAGGTCTGTCGCTACAGGACACCCACAGAGTCGCTGCGCAAGCGTATACCTGGGCCCACTAGAAAATCTGCCAACCGATTCCAGAGCGGACGACGAGGTGCTTGTCTACGGACCTATAAACCGAGAGCCGGAAGAGAAGCTGTTCCCTTGGAAACCCAAGCAGAGGGGATCTAAGATTCGCTCTTTGTGAGTGCCATCGTTGTGCGCGTTTATGGTGGCCTCTGCATGGGCAGCATCGTGCGAAGACTCCTCCCCCTCGCTTTCGGTGTAGTAACGCGTGGGTCGGTGAACTGAAGTGGTGCCTTTCAGTTATACTGGCCAGCTAGAGTACAAAGCAGTATAGAAGTAGACGTGGTGGCAACAGGGCGCTTTTGTGCAGCTTCACGTCACGGTGGCGCTACGTCACTTCTGGTGGAGGACCAGAAGAGGGACCGGAGCAGCTGGGTACTTGCTCCAGTGCTGACGGACGAGCCGCCCGGCCAGGTACGGTAGTTACGGTATTCGTCGTTTGAGACGCCCGTTCAGTTTGTTCCCTTCTCTGCATGTAAAGCGGCGTTCTCTGGTGGTGTGTTGCGTGTCACTGTTACATAGTTAGGCCTGTATCTCCCATGTCGCATGTGTTTCTCCTGCATGGCTCTTCTTTCCGTCTATCGATGTAGCGCAAACGCGCGAAGCCAGCGGCAGTGCAGCGGCTGAAGACTTCCTGGAACACTTGCTGCTCGCCGACGTCGAGGGTGCAGCGGAGGAGACGCAGTTGCGCTTGCGCAGTGAGCCCCGCGCCAGCATCGGCGCCACCCTGGGACTCTCTTGGAATTGGCTCGATCCGTCGCTCCCTTAGCACGGCAACGGTGAGAGACTTCTCACCCTCTTTAGCGCCCTTCAGTGTGACGCGGGGGTGGCGGCTGGCTTTCGACATCGACGCGGGAAAGTTGACTGCTAAACTTATGTCACTTCTGACGGCTTCTTGTCTGTCGCGTGGCTGCCGTCCGTCTGCAGCGACTCTGCTTCACGCTTGCTTGGGGTCTATTGTGTCCGTGTGTGTAGTCATCTTCAATAACGTGGATCGCACGATTCCGCCTCGTTCAGCTTCCAGTTCTTCAAGGATGCGGGTGCCGTTTGAGTCCACTTGGCATTCACTAGAAGAAGAAACGCCAGCAACAAATCAATCGCTTCGTCTGGAGAGGCCGGCGACTGAGCGGTCGAGTGGTTCAAGCGACGTCGACTCTGCTGTCGAGGCAGTGGAGAGTGACGAGTGATTACGATACCGACGCTGTCGACCGCTGACTAGGTGACACGGGCCTTCCAGACCTAGTCTTTCGTCTCGTCATTGTGATGCAACAATGTATGTACACTGCCTGCAACGGTCCGCGACAACAATTTGTCGAAGAATTATGCGACCGTTGCTGCCCGAGTTGTCAATCGTCGACTTGCGCTGCACTAATCAAGGTTTGCCAATAACAAGTCGTGCCTCTGACGGATTGACCACCGTGGTGAAGTGCATGAATTGGGTCAACGATCCTTGCTTCGATCGAATTCAGATACAGACGAATGATTGGCAGATTAACCTCTCAACGGATTAGTGTACACTTTATCCTACCAATAATTGTACAGAGTGAGACCGAAAGATTTATTGTGAGTGCGTATCTACACAAGGCAAACGGTTTATGTGTAACCCGAGCTCAAGGGTTCTGAAAGGTCTTCGTCTTGTGCCTTGTGTCTTGTGTATGTATGTACTAGCCGTTCCTTCCCGTTGCAGAAGAATTCCTGAGATCTGAATAGCATGGAATGTAGTCGTCAATGGCCATAATGTCCTGTTGCATGATCTGTCCTGTTCAAGGTCTGTCCGTTGCAAGGTCTGTCCTGTTGTGAGCCAACGGCGCTGGTCACCTCGCACGCGCGCCGCAACGTCCATCCTGTTCATTGTCAAGGTCTGACCTGCTGCAAGATTTGTCCTGTTGAAGGGTCTGTCCTATTGCAGGGTATGTCCTGTTGAAAGATCTGTCCTGTTGCAGGGTCTGTCCTGTTGCAAGATTTGTCCTGTTGTAAGATCTGTCCTGTTGCAAGATTTGTCCTGTTGTAAGATCTGTCCTGTTGCAAGATTTGTCCTGTTGCAAAATCTGCCCTGTTGCAAGATCTGTCCTGTTGCAAAATCTGTCCTGTTGCAAGATTTGTCCTGTTGCAAAATCTGCCCTGTTGCAAGGTCTGTCCTGTTGCACGATCTGTCCTGTTGCAAGATGTGTCCTGTTGCAAAATCTGTCCTGTTGCAGAAGGTCTGTCCTGTTGCGAGCCAATGGCGCTGGTAGCCTCGCGCGACCATCCTGTTGCCACGTCTGTCCTGTTGCAAGATCTGTCCTGTTGCAAGATTTGTCCTGTTGTAAGATCTGTCCTGTTGCAAGATTTGTATTGTTGTAAGATCTGCCCTGTTGCAGGATCTGTCCTGTTGCAGGGTCTGCCCTGTTGCAAGATCTGTCCTGTTGCAGGGTCTGTCCTGTTGCAAGATTTGTCCTGTTGTAAGATGTGTCCTGTTGCAGATCTGTCCTGTTGCGAAATCTGTCCTTATGAGGGTACCTTGACGACAAACGAATTTTTGCAGAACAAAACCAGCCAAAGCGGGCCGCTTTTTGGTCCCGGTTAAAAGCGGAGCCAAAAAGCGGAATCTGCTTTTCGACGTTCGTGAAAAGCGGAAAACCAGTCAGTCAATTTTGTAAATTACTGCCTGCTTCTAGGATTTGTATAAGTTCTTTGACAGAAACGCGATCTGTTTTACCACCAGCGAGAAGAAGATCAAAGTATAAGCAGCATTGCTTGATAGGATATTGCTGTGGCGGTTAAGATTGTTCCAAAATTTGCCACCGTGGACAGCATATTAGCAAAAGCACTGGTGCTATTCGACACCATTACTCAGCAAGACCGACAAGCGAGCAGAGTCGCGCGCCAACAAAGGCTACATTTACAGCATGCTTGTACCAGACAAAAACCTGTTTTTTCAAACCAACATTTTTTCAAACAAATTTATTCTCAAAAGTACTAGGTCCATGCACTGTGCTGCATTGTGCATTGTGCTACAGTGTTGTATGCTATGCAAGCTATCCTTTGGAGGCACTCCCCCCCCCCCCCCCCCCCACCCCTACCCTGGACCGATTCATTCATACCACGTTCTGGACGACCGACCCCCCCCCCCTCTCCGATCCCGTACCTCACCCCCCCCCCCCCCTTCCAACTACAACTCCCCAAAAAAAAATTCGCCTGCAGCACAATTTTGTTGAATTTATATTTATTTGGACCATTTTATCGCTAATACATTGCCTTTGTATGTACATTTTTGGCACTTTTTGAGCAGAATATACCCTTTTTAGAACTTTTTAACGCAACAAGCTCCGGTATTAAAAAGTTGAGTTTGTATTCTGACTGACATTGCAAAGAGTTGCGTTCTTTCTGCAGAGAGTGCGAGAGTTCATCGCCCGCATGCTCCGCTTCATGAGCCCCCGCTTCGCAAGAGGGTATTGCATAGCAATATTGATTTCGCCCGCGATTTGGCTTTTAGAGCAAGAACATCCCTCTTTCAAGCAGCGCTTTTAATAAAGTGACAAAAACTTCCAAAAGTTATGGCGAACAATTGACAGAGCACAAAAGAGCGCACTACGAGCAATCAAACCGTGTCGCACTTCTGTCTATGTATGTAGCAAAGAGTGATCTTAGCGTCGAAATCCCGAGAATGGCGTTTTCCGCGGTGCGCGCTTGCGTAATTGAACAAACTTTTGTAGCCGCATGAAAGAGCACGCCGAGAGCTTTCACCTGACGTGTCGATTGCGGCTCTATGACGAAAGACGAGCGAGTTGGATCAGTTTCGCGTTTTTAACCTTTGGGTTACTGTAACTCCCGGCATTCAAACTTTTGAGTTTCGACCAATAGAAGAACAAATGATCAGTGAGTCGAGAGCTATCCAAACAACCCAAGATCATCTCCCTACGACGCACGCTGAGCGAGTTAGAGCGATTTCTACGTTAAAAACGCGAGAATGTCGCTTTTCGTGTTGCGTGTTTGCGTACTTAACAAAAGTTTTAATGCCAAACGAAAGCGCACGTCGAGACCTTTTAGTTGACCTATCGCGCGCCGCTCTACGACGTAAGACGAGCGAGTTAGAGCCGTTTTCAGTTTTAACCTTCGGGTTACTGTAGCGCGCGTAATTCAAACTTTTGAATTTCGAAACCTCTTAGCGCAATTCTCAGTGAGTCGAGACCTATCCATAAAGTCCAAGATCGCCTTCCTACGTCTTTCCAACGCCGAGATATAAGAGCGTAACAGACGCACGCACGGACGCACGCACGATAAGCTCTCGTAGGGGTTCGCCCGGCTGAGGCCGGGCGAAAAAATCGCTTAATTTTGGTCAAAAACGTCCAAAATATAGCGCCGCAGGCGAAAATCTTGCTATTTTTAAGCGCCACAGGCGAATTTTTGCCTTTATTAAGCGCCGCAGGGGAAATTATTGAAATTTTAGGGGGAGGGGGTCTTTTGGGGAAGGCGGGAAGGGGGTACCTGGGGGGGTACACTTTCGACTAGGGGGGGGGGACTTACCCCCCCCCCCCCCCCCATACCCCCCCCCCATACCCCCCCCCCCCCGGTTACACGTAGATATGTTAATGTTGGCAGTTTTGAAATCCGTAACCCGAGTCCAGTTGGAAGTGATTGTGAGTGTGTGTTGTCATGACTATGAGTTGTAGTGGTTGACCGCACTGCCAATGTCGTTATGTTGTAATCAAAGTTCAAATTGTGAAACTAGCAGCACATCGAAACGGCGTAGACCCTGTAGAACAGAAGGCCGACCACAAAATGACTGTACCCAAGAGCTCACCTTGCACGTGTTGGCAGAGTACACAAGTATACAGGTACATCTTCTACATACACACTCTAGTCCCTCCTCCGCCCTAGAAACTGAGCTCTGTCTCCTCACTATCGCTGGCCCCCCATCCATGCCCGTGGTGGAAAAGGATTTGCGCCACCTGATTGTGATGGATCTGTTCTGTCTGGTTTGTGACTCAAAGCAGAAGTGAGCATAACTGATTAGCGGAAGTCGATACAATCCAACTGACATGGGTGGACTGATTGACAGAATGTGCTTGGGGCATTCGAGTCGGCGCCTAGCGTCACATGACAACTTTCAACGCTGTCCTAACAACCAGCTTTGATCGAAAACTCGCGAGCTCGCGCTTCGCTGTTGGGCAGGACACGACGACAGGAGAGCCTCCAGTTTGTTTTGCCACTCTGCTGCCGCGAATTGGGTGCAGAACCAATCAGGCGATGGCGTCATACTTAGAAATAGTTCTGGTGTTTTCGGCAACGGTCAACGCTGCCCTAGCTGTGTGCAAGCCTGGCTATGCCGGCGACTACTGCCAAAAGAGTAAGACCCCAATCCAAAGTAGTAGGACAGCTTAGAGAGTTCCACACCGAATACCACTACTTTTGATGCTTCTGGCAGAATGCCTACAGCGAACGGGCGGAACAGTGGCAGCAGCAACGTTTCGCGAGATGAGCGAAGGGGCTCGCCTAGACGCGGTTGGAGACACCTTCGTGTGTAGGGACGGCGCGCCTGCGACCAACGTGACGCCAGACGGTCACCCAGGTACTTAGCCTAACGTAGGACTACTGTAGCCGCTGTACTTAGACCTTGCAGGGTAATGACATATTCAGCCATCTGCGGCCTCCACTGTTTCCAAGACGAGAACTGCGGAGGTTTCACCATCGACATCATAGAGAACCGATGCGTCTTCTACTGGAAAGAAGAGGTCGCCGCTAGTGGTTCGGTCAAGGACGACCGCTACGCTGGCTTCTATGTCGCCATGGATTCTGGCTGGCAGAACCGCACTTGTAGGGAAGCTCGTATGCCCTAACGTCGTTTGACGCGCACAACAGCATACTGTTTCTAATACGGGGCGATTCAGCCAACTGGCTTGACCACGGCAAGGGTTGTATCACGGGCGCCAGCCACGTCCCAGAAACATCAATCAGTCTCACCGACTGCAAGGCCAGCTGCGAAGCGGACGCTGTGTGCAGAGGCATCAACTACATCCCCGGCAGTCCAGAACTGGGCAGACTTCCAGGCTGCCAACTGAACTACGTCGACAAGCACCAGGTGGTCCGGGTGGGTCAGTGGCAGCAGCCCTGCGGTGACAACCTGGACTGGCAGAGCCACGACAGACGGGACGCTGTGGAACGGAGTATGGTGAAACCAACGTTTGACTAACAGAAGAGAACAGAAACATAACCGCCATTCCAGGCAACTGGCTCTACCAGGGAATGATCTGCACAGGGGGCGGACTTCTCGAGCCCTTGCCTCATCTAAGCACTGACCTGCATGATTGCATGGCGTATTGCGAGATGGACCCGCAGTGTCGAAGCGTCTCGTGGAGAAGCAGCGATGGCACGTGCCATAAGAAGCTTACAACAAAGCAGGAAGCAGCCAGTGCCTACCCAATAACCGACCCTTGTGACGCGTGGGCCCTGTTTGAGCGAACCGACTATGCTGCCAGAGGTGGGTTCAGTTCATTAGCACCTCTACTGCGCCCATGTTGACTGATTAGGCCAACTGTTGACATTTGCTCCCAGCCAACTGGACCTATCGCGGAGCTGGCTGTATCGTTGGAGCAACAGTGCAAAACGCAGTAGTGACCGACTTCGCGAGTTGCCTATCACTGTGCCAGGACGACGAGATCTGCAAGTCAGTTATGTTTGGCTACAATGCTGGAGACTGCCGCCTGCTGGCTGCCCACATGGAAGATGCGAACGAGGTGGGCGCTTGGCAGGCGCCTTGTTCAGAAACCCCTGACAAGTGGGAGGTCTTGGACCTAACTGGAAAGAAAGGTGAGTGACTTCTTGATGGTACTTGTTACCATCACCTGTTCCCAACGATTCGCTTCTCAGAGAACTGGATCTACCGAGGAACGAATGGTCCCATCATGTACGGTGGAGACCTCATCAATCCGGTGTACAGCGGGACCAGTTGGGCCCAATGCATGGCCCTGTGCGAGGCGGACCCCGTGTGTCGAAGTGTCTCCTTGCGCAACGATGGCTCGGAGCTGTGTGCACTGAAGCTCGTCACCATCCCAGAAGTCGAAGCCACCGGGGAGTTCTGCATCGGGAGTTGCGGCCCGTGGGACATCTTCGATCGGACCGACTACACTAAGAAAGGTAACACGTTATGCATGTTTGAGCTGCAACAGACAATTAGGACAACACAGTTACTGAGTTGCAGGCAACTGGATCTATCAGGGCCACGGCTGCACCACGGGAGGCACCATGGAACTGAATGGGTCGTTTCGGACCAACATCGACGTGCACTCCTGCATGGCTGAGTGCGAGCTCCAGCCCCAGTGCTGGGGCATCTCGTGGAACACGGACAGGAAGTGCGCCACCAAGTTTCACAGCAAGGCGGAGGCTGTCAACGCGGAAACCTGGACCACCAGTTGCGGAGGTCCACCCCACTCCTACTTCGACCGAACTGACCACGCGCCCAGAAGTGAGCTATTAACTTGACAAGACAACTGGAGGCGGCGCTGCGCTTGTGTCTGTGAACAAGCCCCCCCCCCCCCCCCCCACCAGTCCGCACCTGCTCACTACACGTTTAGGCTGCGCAATCACGTACACTGCCGCGCTGTGCAGCTGTATCGTCCCACACTCTAAATCACGTTGGCACGCGCGCGCTCACGTCTTGTTGCTGATGCTATCAGTCATTAGCAAAAGCAACCTTAACCCACACCGTTCCAGACGCCCCCTGGGCCTACCAAGGACTGGCCTGCACCCCCGCCAACCGCATCGGCGCCAGCCCCATCGTTGTCGCTGGCTTCGCCGACTGCCTGACCACCTGTGAAGCGGATGGGTTCTGTGAGGGTGTCGAGTGGGACGTCGTCGGCTTCAAGTGCTGGAAGGTGAGCCAGAACAAAGGGGACGCCGAGTACGCCGGCAAGTGGCAGCAGCCCTGCTCCACCCCTGCGCACGTCGAGTTCCTGGATCGCCTGATACCGATGTATTAGTAGACGAATGGTCGAGCTTGCTGCTTGTCAAGCTTCGACATTTCAGATTTAGTTCGTGTCATTGCCATGGAACGTTGACGATATATCATGTTACCAGCAATCCTTTGACCGTGTTGATGAGCTTGGTCACTCCTGCCTTGCGACTCCCCTATCGTTGGTGTCGATTCGTTGCAATTCCGAGAAGTCGTGATTTGTCTCGCTATTTGCGCGATTTCTTCAGACTCGGAACTTTTCTGATTAGTGCAGAAGTTCTACGCATAGAGTGTCTGTCTCAGTCTGGTGAGCCAATCGGGATACTGTACAAGGTTTTCCGCTCGTTTACTGATCGCTACTGATAGTGTCGATTGACACCACTACCAGTGTATGTCATTCTCAGTCTTTCCTTGTCCGTCCATCTACCACTAACCAACACGTTTGCTGTTTCTTGAACTTCTATTCTTTACTAAACACTAAGTTGACCTAGATTGTCTCCATTTCCATTTCACAGTTGCCTAACGCCTGCTACACTTGCTGGGGGCGACTGGAAAGAAGGATGATTCTGCAGTGGGGCTGTTTATCTGTTGCGCTCTGAGGAAACCATCACCATCAGGACCAGGCAATGTTTCGAGAATACCATTCATCGTGATACATACATCCATGAATCACGGGTTTGCTGCAGAATACACGTTGAAGGTATTCAAACGGCCCAGCCTGCTCCTTTCCTTTTGAACTGCGGTGTGCTACTTTGTCGTGGTAGGTAGTGTGAGGCCTTGCTGCTGTCGCCAAACACATGGTGAGCAGTTTCTTTTTGCTTTGTTTTGCCATGTGGTACCTGCAATACAATAACAATTGCAGATTCCATAACCTTGTTGCATTGCCTAGTTGCTCTTAGGTACAATTTTGGTGCAAGTGCAATTCCACTAGAGGTGTGTGTACTGTGTAGTGCGCAGTACCTTGTCAGTACCTTACAAATCAGCATAGCACATTTGTGTATCTCTGAAACAAACATACAGTACCGCTGCAGAAGCTAGCATTGAGAATTCCCTTTTGCCTAGCAGAAAACTGGAGTATGGACTTATGACCTCCCGTCTAACTTCAACGTTCAACACTCTCTGCGCTTCAGGATACCTTACCAGCCGAGCTGTTGCAGAGATGCCTGAGCTGGAGCTCATTCAAGGAGCTGTGCTGCTTGAGAGCAGTGTCCCACTTCTGGATGGAAGTCATTGACGCACACATGGGCACAATCATAGAAATCAATCCAATCGCCATCTTATTCAACCTGGAAGGGAACAGGGAGGGTCCATTCACCAGTCTGGAGGAAGTATTTGACGAAGGGCTGATCGAGGTCGTCGTCAGGATTGGGTCGCAAAAAGATCCACTCTTGAAAGTCAGAGGAGAAATCAAGTCCAGTGTTGAAGCATGGAAAGACACTAAGGAAGCGACAGCTGTGGATGGAGCTCTGAAACTGCTGGAGAAGCAGTGTGGCCCTTCGGCCACGTCGGTCATGCTGCGCTTCAGGGACGTGCCACTGCCAGATGGGAAAGAACCCATTCCAAGAGAGCAGTTGTGGTGGTGGCAGGTGGCGGAGAGAATCGTTGAAATGCTGTCGAGGTTCCCAAGGCTTGAGAACTGTTATGCCGGCGAGTGACACGCGACTTGTGGCACTACGGATTCACAAACAGAGACAATTCTTCAGAAACCCATACTCAGAAGATGCCCCTCCCCCCAGTGGCGTTCAAGTTGCTCGCCATGCCCTCACTCAAGGCGGTCTGCTGGAGAACCCGCGCGACTTGGCAGATTGTCGAGAAAGTGGAAAAGTCGCTTGAAGAGAGCCCTCTCCAACCAGTGACAACCCACATTGAGGAGCTGGCCTTTGGCTTACCCATCCCTGAGTCTTATCTGAAGGAACTAAAGCTGTACCAGAACACGTTGCTGGGCCAGCTTGGCGTCTCACTGAAGCGTCTGCAGGTTCAGAACCTGTTCCCAGATGGAATGGTGGTCATGCCCAATGTGACCCACCTGGTGACCGTGTTTTGCGGTGTTGTCAAGATGGCGTGAAGTTTACTTGCAACCATATGAACGTTAGGATCGTCAGCAGCTACCTAGTCTCCTACTCTTGCATTACATTCTCCATCTTAAAATCTTTTAACTGATATTCAACCTTATCTCAATGCCATCTTATCTTGTCTTGTCTTGTCTTGTCTTGTCTTGTCTTGTCTTGCCTTGTCTTGTCTTGTCTTGTCTTGTCTTGTCTTGTCTTGTCTTGTCTTGTCTTGTCTTGTCTTGTCTTGTCTTGTCTTGTCTTGTCTTGTCTTGTCTTAGTTTATCTTATCTTATCTTATCTTATCTTAGCTTAGCTTAGCTTGCCTTGTCTTATCTTAGTTTATCTTATCGTAGCTTAGCTTATCTTATCTTCTTGCATCTTATTCTCAATCAATCACTACTCCTCCACTTGCTATCACATTTTGCATCTCTAGTGCTGAAAACACGGTCTTTACCTCGTCACTGGGTGCCTAACTGACGATTGTAAGGAAGGTCAGGTCTTGGCCAGCTTGGCAGCCACAATGCCGAGTCTTCAAGCGTCGTTCATCCGTACACTCGACTGCCCCACGTTTCAATATCCTAGTGGCTCCCCATACCAGAAATTTGTGGATAACTGCTGTCAGGTCTGGTATCTGGAAGTGCTAATGGCGACCACAGATACACAGACGACTGGTTGGTTTCATTTAAGTTTGGTCAGTGCCAGTCGATGAAGCTTTCAACAATGTGATTTCTAGGCGAGACACAGCAAGTCGAGTGGCCGAGCGATCGCCCACTACTGACCATCATCAAGAGCCTTCGCAGTTACCGTATGCGATACGACGAAGAGCGCACTCGCATGCGTGGCACTCCTTCGTTCGACGAAGCTTACAACATGCAGCAGCAATCATCCGTCGACCTGCGGCCTTGCGCTGGTTTGAAATTCAACTTCAATGCATGTAGTGCTCGAACAAGCCCCCGCAGGGTTGCTTGTTTGAGGAGTTACGGTAGTCTGTACTATTCACCATGCAACCAGGGGCTTATTTAAGGAGTTACGGTGGCCTTTCAGTATTATTGACCAAACATCCAGCGCTTATAAGAGGGTGTACGGTAGTCACATTGTCAACTTTTCATGCATAGAACATCCACACAATGCCCGCCCAACCGATCCAAAACATTCCTTACAGGGTTCATTTCTGGAGCGAATGTTCGCGTAGTCGACAAGAACACACAGGACAGACTGTTCCAACAGGGTGATTTCCGAACGGACGTCAAGAAGGAAATGGATGAGCTTTTCTCCGAGCCGTGGACCTACTTCATGCTGCTAGATGGTTGAGTGCTTCAAGCAAGAACCAACAACTGCAAATTTATTGCGTTAGGTCGCCTTTGTGCATCAAGGTTAAATTGAGGAATTCAGAATTACTCTGAGTTGCTAAGCTTCTGTGAGTGTGGCGCCTGCAGCGTGGGCGACTGCTGCCAACTGGCCACTTAACCTCTAAACATACTACTGTCGCTTGGAACGCCTGTAATCTAGCTGTCTGTCTGCGCATTCTGAATTGCTTTATTCATTGCTTGATTGCCAACTGACCGTGTAACATAGGGACAAACCTCGGACGTTGCATAGCCTGCGTGCATCATGCGTGCATTCCCAAAACAACCAACCCAATGAAAGTCACCCCTGGGACCCCGATCAGTTAACAAAACCAATGTGCGCTTGGCCCTCAGCTGCTCTCGAAGAGGTGCGACACATCCTCAGGCTCTGGCAAATCAATAGGGTCGGCATAGAGGAAGGCAGTGCTGGCGACCGACAACTCCCCAAGTGCCTGTGTGCGCAGGTCGTCGAATGAAGTCTTCTGCTCGGCGGTGAGGGTGTGCGCGAGGGCGGCGAAGCGAGTGGCGCAGCGCTGGACGATCTCGCCGTCCAGGTTGCCGTAGTGGCCCATCAGGTGCATCACCTGTGTGAGTGTGTAATTGGAGATGGAAGAGAGAGGGGGGAGGGGAGGGGGAGGGGGGAGGGCAGGGGGGATGGTATGCCAACACCCCGTCCCCTTCCCGAGATGGGGGCCCCTCCCCCCGCACCCTCCCCCCCGCACCACCACCCCCCCCCCCGGCCCCCCCCCCTTGGCGTTTACAGTTGCACGCGAAATACCTGCTGCTCGTCGATATCGTTGCCTGCGATCGCCTCGCGCAGCAGAGTAGACACGGGCTCGCGCGTGGTAGCGATGTCCAACAACGCGTTGCGCTGCTCGTCGACGATCGTCGTCAGTAGAGGAGACTGTGTACTGTCCAGTAGACCCAGGGTCGTGGTTCCCAGACTGGCCGTCAACTCAGCGTCGATGATGTAGGTCGAGTCGCCCACCGCCGGCGCGTCCTTCAGATCCAGTGGTCAGATTTGAAATTTTACGGTGTATTAACAAATGTACAAATATAACGCGCAATATAATAAATACAAACCACTCTGCACATGTAGGGTATATGTATACTGTACCCACTTCACCTTCAAATAGAAGCCGCCGAAGTATGTGCCCTGACGCTCAGGTGCGAAGTAGGTATCCGCCTCAATAGAGCCGCAGTACCAGCTGAAGAGGTCCCCCGCGTAGGTCATCATCGCGACATGCACATCGTGCGTCATGGTGGTCTTGTCGAGCTGGTTTGAATTTCAAAATATTCAAAGTTTGTTTTCTGGACCAACTGACACAAAGTACAACAAAGTGCCAGTAAAGGATCCGGAGCGCGGTTGTGCGTCCGCTCCCCCCCCCCCCCCACTCCAAGCCCCAACCCCCCAATGCATCTCCCAAGAGAACATTTGGTGCGGCAGCACGTTCAGAGAGCGATCAATTTCAAAGAGCTATTTGTAACTAAATTTATGTAATTTTGATCAACTTCAAAGGACTATTTATAGCTGGGACGCTATCTTAAAGCAAATTTTGCAATGGAGAAGCCCAAAATCGGCACAATTTTCGCCCGAGGCGCCATCTAAAGAATAATAGGAACAGCGGAGAGACTTGTGCTGTGCATGCGGCACTATTCAAAAGCAATTTAATGACAAAATGGCTTGAAATCGTCAAAAACCTTTGCTTGCTCGCGCGCACAATTTATTGGTGACTTTGCGCTTTACTTGTGGACTCAAAAGTCCCCCCTCCCCATTCCAAAACCCTGAATTAGCCCACTTCAGAGTACCATAATCCAATCTCAGACCTGATCCTCTAGGTCTGGCCAGTTTTCCTTCCCAACGTCACAGATGCCGTCCAGATAGGCCTTCTGGGTCGCGTCCAGGCCGTGCAGTATGGCGCCCATTACGGTAGCTCGCTCAATACTTATGGTCCCATCCAGCTTGTACATCTCAGAGGAGTATTTCTTGACCCCCCTCTAGGTCTAGCGCCAGGCTACCACTGGAGCACATTGCGCCAACAACAATTGTAAGGGATTGCAAAGGTTCATGGCTCAGTGAATACTGTACAGGATGTCTTGAGCTTGCAGAATTAGTGTCTGGAGGAAGCAAGTTAGCATAAATCCTCAGCTAAGCAGTACAACCTAGTAGAAGGGGATTTTATAATTCCCCATGTGCTTTATTCTGTCAGAGTGTCAGTATATGTAGATTGTGGACATGCGCTTGTATGAAGTCATTAGAGGATTGGCGGTACGTTTCAAATTCCCTCATTACACTGATCAGTGATTATACACGTTAGCGCAATCCGCCCCTGGTGTCCTCCAGCAGGTCGCGAAAGGCCTGCATCAGCGGGAAGCGCATCATCCCGTAGGTCTCGATCTTGTCCACCTTGAAAGGTTCAAAAAGGTTCAGAGGTCCATTGCGGCATGGGCCGCACACCATACCATTGCAAGCGGTGTGGCGTACCACAAAGTCGAAGCAAAGACACTTCACAGTACACGGACCTGTCCTTCCGCAAGCGTCTGCAGGCTGCTCTTGTCATCGTCGTCCAAGATCGAAAGCATATTATTGGCCGCTCTCGTCAAGAAACCCATGCTGTGGCCCATTTCCGTGGCGTCGTTGTCGCGAAGGTACTGGAAGCCCCAGAAGTCGGCCACCTTGCCAGGGGGGAAGAAGGTGTCCGCCTTGCGCGTCCTGAGAGAGAAAGAGGAGGGTTACGGTAATTCGGTAATATTGTACAGGGTGTTTTAAAAGCACGCGATGGCACTTACACAGAATAAACGCCAATGTCTTGCAACATCTGATTCACAACATCTGATTCAAAACATCAGCACCCTGCTCCAAAATACGCGGGAATTCTGGCGCAAAAAGTAAAATTGGTCACTTTCTCAGGACTCTGGCATCTCGATCTTAGCTCATTGGGTGCGATTTGTGCCTAACCCTTTGAAAGATGTACACAAATTGATCTTTTGAATGGTGGTGGATAATGGGAGGTGGACAGGCGACGGTTCTCAAGCGAAAATTAATTTCATCTGCATTCAAGGGTCAATATTGGCAACGTTTCATATTCACTACCCAGTGATGAAGGAGAGGGCCGAGAAGGCGATGGTCTTGAGTTGGCCTTCGTCCGACAGCGTCTGCGTCATACTCATCTCTGCCCGGCTGACTTCGATACGCAATGTGGCGCACGCAATCGCTGAATAGTGTTGTGGAGGTCATGCGAACTTGGGAATGAGTACTGAGTATAGATTCTTAATTTTTAAGCTTTTAAGAGTTCATCTACTGTTGCTGCTAGCTATAGACGTTACTGGTATCGTATCTCTGACTACAGTAGTTGTGTACGAAAGAGGCCTGAGACATGGGCGAATTCGAAAGATAAGCAGAAGACGGACACACCTAGCAGGATGGTAAATTTCATCTTCATAGACTTTCCGCTTTCCTACGTGAGCTTGTCAGTAGTACCGAATTCGAATTCAGTCGTGTGACTTCCACTCTCGTCTGGATCAGCCGTTATGTAGCCGGTTTCCCGCCTGCCGCTTTGTTAACAAAAGATAACTTTCTACCGTAAGGTTTCAATAAAGTTTGATCAGAAAGCTAGGGCAATTGGGAAGTTAGTGCGTGATCTTTCAGCTGGTTACAGTATCCAATTACCCACGTGGGCAAAAACTGACCAATCAGCGAGCTTCGGCGCTAATCAGAGCGCGCACAAAAATCACTGACGCACAAGAACCGGATCCAAGCGCTGCATGCAGGCAAAACGAACAAAGCGCGCAGCGCTTCTCCAAAAGCTCGACAGTTGATCTGTACATGGCATTAGCGATTGCACAGCGCGAGCAAATTGCCTCGGCGACCCAGATTTGCATGCGATGCGAATGGAAAAGCATATTATTCAGTTGTACTTGCCGAATTAATACACGCTACAGCATGTGGGCGTGATTGCCGCGGTGTGTCATCTATTGCGTCAATGCAATGCACTCACGAAAGATCTGATTCAATTTGTTCACTATCAGGAATACCTTTCGGTGTGTTGTCACTATCAAGAATACCCCTCGAGCCAAGAAACGGTAAATGCGACAATAAGCCAGCCCCCTTGAGGGTGTGACCGGGAGAACCCGTCTTCAGTGAAAACTCGGATATCCGGGTTTTCACTGAGTTGGTTAGTGAAAACCCGGATATCCGGGTATTCACTGTTGAGTTAGTGAAAACCCGGATATCCGGGTTTTCACTGATAGGTTAGGGAAAACCCGGATAATTCTCCGATATGCTCAAAATCGCGCAATACATTGCTAGAACTATATTTTCATTGCTTGTAGGCCGTTTGGTTCCTTCCAAACCAGGCTATGCTTAGGCTCGCCCTGCGCCCACAGTCCACAAGAGTCAGTCGGCGTCGCAGTCTGGCGGGTCGAAGCTTAGGCTTAACGCGACCGGTGACCGACTTCAGGGCGCGCGGAGCGCGCCCTGAAGTTGGTGGTCGCGCTAAGCCTCAGTTGAGACCCGCCAGGCGCGACGTCGACCGAGTTTTAGTGCAAACGTTAAGTGGGATGAACACTCCTCCATCTAATTCACCTCCTGCTCAGGCCGGCTGTGCCCCTACCTCCGTACTAACGCTTGCGACAACTTTCAGTCGCGTGCAAACCGTAAGCGGGATGCACATTCCCCGTATACTTAGCCGCCTGTTAAAGCCAGACGTGCCAATTGGCCGCAAACATTTTGGCATTGTGAAAGAGGCGGCTCGGCAAAGATCAAGGTATTGCGTAAGATCGCACGTTTCGCACTCCACGATTGCCGATTGCCTTGTTGCGCGCAACAAACAGCGCGATTGCCATTCAAAAGCACTTGTTTCGTCAGCAGTGTTGAAAACTATAGAAGCATTGATTTCTACGCTATTTCTTCAAAAAGATTAGTGAAAACACAGCTATCATGATTTTCACGATCCTCCCACGAAATCTCGCATATCCGGGTTTTCACTAAACTTTCAGTGAAAACCCGGATAATCTGACATTATCCGGGTTTTCACTAACCCGTTAGTGAAAACCCGGATATCCGGGTTTTCACTAAGTCGACCAGTGAAAACCCGGATATCCGGGTTTTCACTGTATCCGGGTAGTCACGGTAACAGAGGGTGTCATCCAGGAAGGGGGGGGGGGATTATTGAAGTGTTTACTGTATTGATTCAAACATGAAAACTCTCCACCAACTCATTTCACCAGTCAAACAAGACAGTAGTAGCAAAGTTAGAACCAATCACATTGTGTTTGCCAATCACTTCTGCTTTCTCAGTTGTTTTCTGGGCACTGCCCAGTTTACAGGTGGGAATCCTGGAATGGGTGAAATTGCATCGCCACCAAATAGACCTTTTCAAGTGAGAAATATATTGCATTTCCTACCTGCATCTCCCTTCCCTTAGTCTCAATGGGTAGCAGCAGGCTGGCAATAGCCGCCGTCACCGCTGCACCTCCATAGAATATCACCGGGAACCTCAGCCATAGCTTACTGATGACCTGCCGAGATTTGGTGCTTTGAAAACAAATTAAACTAAGTTAAATCCAGTTAAACTAAATTAAATTAAATTAAAATAAATTAGTAAATTAAGTTAAATTAAGCTAAATTAAATTAAATTAAATTAAATCAAACTACATTAAATTAAATTAAATTAAATTAAATTAAATTAAATTAAATTAAATTAAATTAAATTAAATTAAATTAAATTAAATTAAATTAAATTAAATTAAATTAAATTAAATTAAATTAATTAAATTAAATTAAATTAAATTAAATTAAATTAAATTAAATTAAATTAAATTAAATTAAATTAAATTAAATTAAATTAAATTAAATTAAATTAATTAAATTAAATTCAATTAGATCAAATTAGATTAAATTAAATTAAAATAAATTAAATTACATTAAATTAAATTAAATTAAATGAAAATAAATTTTAAGAATCACTTCAGCAATGAAAGGTGTTACGATGGCCCCAAGTCGTCCCATACCGCTGCAAAATCCAAGACCCAAAGAGCGCAACGTCGTTGGGTAGACCTGTAAGTTTTGATTGGAGGACCAAGTGCATAAAAGCAACTAACAATGAAAATTCCAATGGTTAATCACCTCAGGCGTGTACACGTAGAGAATCTGAAATGCCCCAGATATCACTGCTCGTGATATGAAGAAAGCCACGTCGACTGTTACTCTGAAAATGGCGACCAAATGTTCATCAATTTGATGAACTTTGCATAAACAATTCAAGTGGGTACCTGTCGCGCGCGAAGAGCAGCGCAAATATGGACACCGAAAATACAACCTGCTCAGCTGCCAGACTTTTCTTCCTTCCCAAAAGGTCGATGACAAGAATCGTCGCGATAATTCCTGCGAATTGATCAGAAGTTGCTACCAACTGCGTTTCAGGTGTTCCTACCTACGTAATGTTCTCTATTGATTGCACCTGGGAACTCGGCGAAAGATGACACCATCAAATCGACATAGTCGTGCGTCTCCAGCTTGTGACACACCGGGCCCGTTTCATTGCGTCCTGAAGAACGATAGATTCACAGAGAATTGTTTTGCGTTGCATTGCATTGGTAATGAGTTTTATGCATTGCTTAAATTGAACGGTGTTTGGACGTACTGTGGCCCTGCTCCAGCACTCTGAGAAACTCGGCGTTGTACACCACCGCACCATAGTAGCAAAAGGCACAGATGCCCCTAAATGATGCAGGTGTTCTGCATCAAAATAATGACAAGCAATTCAAACATTCAAAATAACATTCAATAACATTCAAAATAATGACAAGCAACTCTAATTACTTATAAAAGCGCCATACCACAGGAACCATAGGAGAGTTGTGGTCAGGCGTAGGTCAGGCAAGAAAAGGTCGGTGACTTTTCCTCTCTCTTCATTCTGAAACAATGTTACATTTGTATTTTGTATGCCCTGATACAGAACACTCCAACATTTTGGATCCTACCATTGGTACAGTGTCCACAAGTCTTCCTTGAGGCATACTCTTTCCGTTGTTCTTGGCAATCTGCTTCAGCTCTTCAAAGGCCAGATCCTGCCTGTGGCAAGCCACGTGGTACCTGGCGCTCTCTGGGAGAAACTGAAGCATAACAAAGTCTGCAGCCTCATAAATGTCCTCAACTGCACGCAAGATTGGACATCCAACACCCACAAAGCATCCAGCTAGGAAGAGCAGCACTGGAATTGTGGACAAGCCGAGCAGCCATCTCCAACCTAAAGACTCCATAACAAAGTATGCCAGAACGGCCTCGAATAGAGACCCCATGGCCCAGAATACCTGAAAGGTTATGGCGTGTCATACGGTATTTGCACATGACAGTGTCTCAATTGGTAAAATACGCACAGCAAGCAGCAGGATGCACCTGGCGCGATGGCTGGTCGGCAGGTATTCCGCGTAGAGCGTCACACTAAAGGAGTAGTGATATTCAGAAAATAGTAAATTCAACAAATTTGTGTCACAAACTTTTCCATATATTCTTGTGCAATTTCTATGTGACTCACGCTGCATGCAGGCCACCAATGCCCACTCCAGTCAGAGCTCTTCCCGCCAGAAGAGTGTAGTACTCGGGAGCGAAGGCGCTCAACGTCCCAAAGAACAGTACCACTACGGTGGAAAGGATCAGTCCCTGAAAAGAGTATGCACGTGTGTAATCTCAAGTTTGGAAAAGCTTCTACAGGTCACACGGAAGTCTGATGGTCGTCAGACGTTTCAGAAGCCAGACAGATACAGCAAGCGAGTGCCGAAAGTGAAACTAGGTACATACAGTGGCTCTCACCAGTCGACGTCCATGCTTGTCGCACAGGCGGCCCCAGAAAGGGCTTCCAACCATCATGCCACCGAACACCACCTGAAGCAGTCCTATCACCCAAATTGGGCGTTCAAATTGCATCATACAGTAGATCACAAAACTCAAACTTGCAACCAACCGTTGTGATCAGCGCCTGCTCAAAGGGGCGCAGCTCCCATTCGCACTGCAGCGCCGCAGACAGTATGGAGAGCACCATCATCTCCATGGAGTCGGCCATCTGAAACCCAGTCTTTGATCAGTCGACCCCGATCGGATTTTCACGCAAGTTTGAAATTGAATTTTTAATTTAACAATTTTGAAATTATAATTTTGAAGATGCACGCACCCAGGAGAGGCCAACGAGCAGTGAGAGCTTGACCTGGAACCATCCAAAACCGATCTCGTTGACAGCTTGATCCACGGTGAAAGTGGGGCCTGGGAAAAGGGTGTGGCACTAGACTGCGGCTACCGTAAAGTGCCGATTAGTTTCAAGCGAAAATATTTTTTTTCAATGTCTCTCCCAAGGACAAAACTAATTGGAGACCCGAAACTATTTGGAGACTCGAAATTATTATTTCAACCTCTCTTCTGCTGACCAAACGCGGCATAGAATGCCAAAGAATATTATAATTCTGGCAAATAGGTATGCTCATTCTAAGCATAGATATGTGGAAAGTTTATGTGGGTAAGCTTGACTTGGCTGCTGGTAGCGCGAAATAACGCCGCTATTAGTTTAAAACGCAAAACTATTGAATCAACGTGACTCTCAAGGGCGAAACTAATTGTAGCCCCTTTGCTATTAGGAGAGCAAAAGTAATTGGCACTTTACGGTAGCTGGTGACTTCACAAACGTCAGGACTTTCAAGCAAATTACCTAATTGAAGAAATTACGCAATGAACAGGTAACATATTGATCTAAATCAAACTTCGTGAAAGTCAGATAAGATTCTTGACCGAAATTATGTCCAAACAGACAGAAAACGAGCTTCTCAAACAATGAAATCCAATCGAAACTGAAATCACTGTAGTAATACTAATTGATGCTACATACCTTCCTCCTTTCCCTGCGTCGGCGCCACAATTTCCGGAAGCGTCACGTGACCCCCGCTGCTTTCCCCATTCACGCTTTCGTAGGCCACATTTGATGGCGCGGCATCGTTCACAATTCTCTCTTTGTCATCTTCGTCTTGCGTCTTCTTTGTGAATAGTTCAAATTTCGGAATTTTGTTCATGATTGTGATGTGATTGGTCAACTTTTGAGGCTTCTCTATGTAAATCTATCTTAGTGTCGTCGCATGCGAAACACTCAGCAGTGACAGAAATCGTTCGTCGCACGTCTGTGCGAGAGTCGTCGTAACCTTCAGTCGGATCGTGTGGGGCATAGGCTGTCGCCTGTATGTAGGCGCAATACTCCGCGCACTGTGCGAAGGTAATAATGCCGCGCCGCGCAGTAGTGGTAGGCAGTATCCGAAAGGGCGGACACACACATACACACACGCACACATACAGATGGGAAGAATACTCCTCCCATCTTCCCGCTGCGTTGGTTACCAATTGTCGGCTGCTACCTGCGGCTTTATTGAACGGATGTTTCCCTGCGAATTCTTCAGTTGGGGGCACTAGCGAAAATTGGGTTGTTATGGCGCACGAATGCGAACGAATGGCGCGTTGTTGTGTTAGCAGCCACATAACTAGCAGTGTTATGTTTTGAATTTTCCAGAGAACTCTACACGCACTCCAAATCAAGTACGTAGTCCAGAAGTGATAAGTACTGCAGCCAGCACCATTTGTATCGCTGGATGGAGCTCACTGAAGATGCGAATCCTGAAAGCACACTCAGCGTTATTGGATCTCGAATACCGTACATTGCTAACTGACGCACCCGCATTAGGTAGAGCAAAACGTCATGGTCCTCTAACCTTCAGTGGTCTGCCTCTGGTCTCGACTGGCAGCAGACAGGCGGCCAGTGCGCCTAACAGAAGGTTCACCACATAGACTGCCAAAGGAGCCTTCAGAGACAGCTTGTGGAGAACCTATAACTGGTAGGGTAGTGTTGTGCCAAAGGAAGCGTCCAATCTCCAGAGTCCAGAGTGCGAAACTACGAGTTATCAGTTTGCCACACACTGCAGCGTTCGCATGCCATTCACCACTGGCTTAGAGGCACAAGCACCTGGGAGATGAATGGACTGGCGATGGCGCCCAGTCGTGCAAAGCCGCTGCAGCAGCCCACCCCGATGGCTCGCAGCGTGGTCGGGTAGAACTGGAGCAATGCATGCCAAGGCACACGTTTGCATCTCCATTATAGATGGACGCAAACTACAACTACAGTACCTCCTCTCCATAGATCCAGAGGACTTGCCAGGCGCTGCTGACCGACGCTCTCGCCACGAAGAACGCCGCGCTGATCATCAGTCTGTTCACAAACAACGGAGTAGGCTGCACTACGGCACATGGGATCCTTCCTTCCAACAGGAGTTCGCCAAGTATGATCAATCATCATCATAAGAGCCCCATCCTCATTACCGTGCCTTCCAGATTCCCTCTCACTTTTGCGCATACGTACCTATATCATACCATTCGTCACTCGTTTCACAAAATCGCCACTCCCCCATCAAATTTACATCGACGCCCCCCCCCCCCCCTCGCCATGCAATACCCCAAAGCAGTTTGGTTAACATTGTGTATGGCAAGCAACATTAACCTGTCTAGTGAGGCAAGTAAGCCGAGCAGCGACAGTCCCCCGACGGCTAGCAGTGCGCTGATGAGGCCTCTTCTGCCGAGCTTGTCGATCAGTAAGAAGATGAATAGAATGCCTGAAGAGCCAATCTGGCGCTTGTTATAAAAACGTACAGTGTACTATGCACTTTGTGCTGTATACCAGGAAACTCCGAGACGCTTGAGATCACCAGGTCGGAGTAGTCTTCGCTTCTCAACGGTCGGCAAGACGTGGCGTTGGCCGCAGAGGTTACAGAGCCTAAAGGCAAACTTTTACATCAAACGTAGAACCACGAAGTTTGTTGTGAACCAATCACCTTCCTGCGGCAGCGCTTCAAGAATCGTCGTGTTGAGCAAGACAATGCCGTAATAGCTGCTCACGCTAGCGAAACTAAACTGGCAAAAATTTGTGCCTCTGCGTAATCTACATGTAAGTTGCAAATCATAAGGATTTCATACTCACAACATGATCCAGAGAAGCACAGTGGTTGAGCGAAACTCTTTCAGGAGCAAGTCTTGGATACTGCCCCTCTCTTCCTCCTTAACGAGGCGATACCACATTATAGTATTCTACAGTAACGAAGCAATCGGCGAACCTCAATGGTCTCACTATGGGCACAGTGTCCACTAGGCTTCCTTCGAGCATGGGCTTTCCATTCTGCCGTGCAATTTCCCGGATTTCGGCCAATGCCAGGTCCCGCCTATGGCAAGCCACGTGGTACCGCGAGCTTTCCGGCAGCTTCTGAAAACTTCACTGGACACCTTTTTCGGAATGCCACCTCAACCCCCCCCCCCCCCACCCTTCCAGTCACACCCCCCCCCCCTCTCTTCCCCCTACTCGCGAAGAACGAAGCACCGATGCATTCGCAAGGTTTCAGCCAAACTGAGGGCGATTTGGGGCACACCAACGTCTTCTGGCTATCTTCAACTGTTTGGCATACCTAATAAAGAATCGCCTGCACTCACGAAACAGAAGAGCAGAAATAGCAGCACAGGCGCGGTCGACAGTAGCAGCAGCCATCTCCATCCCAAAGACTCCATTACTAAGTAGGCTAGGGCCGCCTCGAAAACGCAGCCGACTCCCCAGAAGAGCTGAAGTGAAAGAAATGTTTACTCTAACCAGTTCCTGTTTGCTAGACACTAGAACTACCCCACTTTGAGAATTTACGGCAGTCGAAGCTATGAAATTTCATTTCACTTTGAAGGGATTCAACAGTGAAACACTGTTTCACTTACCGCCAAGAGGAGCAGGCAGCGAGCTCGTTGCCTCGAGGGAAGATATTCCGCGTAGAGCGTCAATCTTAAACAACGCTTATAACAACGCCGCCGCAATAATAGTGTAATACTGTCAACATCCCCGTGAATTTCAGTAAAATCAAAAGCCGCCTTGTGCTACATTTTCCAGGAAACACTGCTGAGTCAGGTCCGCACTAATAGCGGAATTACGTAGGCATGCTCCTTTTACAAGCAGTTGCTTCAACGGCTCACCCCGCGTGTATTCCCCCAACTCCAAAACCGGTCAACGCTCTAGCGGCCAGAAGCCAATGGTAGGTGGGAGCGACCACGCTGAGGCAACCGAAGACGAGAATTACCACCGACGACAAAATCACGCCCTGAGAATGCACTCACTGGAAGTTGTACATTAGGTGCATTTTACGTCAATATTCAGTTCTCACCAGCTTCCTTCCCCGCTTGTCGCACAGCCGACCCCAAAAGGGACTACCCAGCAACTGACCGCCAAAGACGCACTGAAACACTGGCTAGGCAGCTACGGTCTTGACGTCTGTGTGTGTGTACTGTACTGCGCCTTTGCATGTAACGTACTCATAATCTTGCGTAGGTACTGTATGTTGTACACGTACATGGCAGCGATGTACCTACAGCGGCATTCGTGCGTTGCTGCACCCTTGCATTGTGAGGTTACGCACGGTACCTTTACATGTCTTACATGTAGGTAGTTCTGATCATTGCTACAGTATGTACATGACAGGAGTACTGTATGATGGCAGACGCACTGTACCTATGTGATGCACATATGGCAGGGCTGCATGTGATGTACATATCGCAGGCGTACAGTGTGCATATGGCAGGCATAATGTAGGAGGTACATATGGCAGGCGTACTGTATGGCGATGGACATATGGCCGGCTTACTGTGTGTACACATGATAGGACCACTGTAGGTACGTGTGTGATGTAGATAAGAGCATTTCAATGTATGTGATGTGCACATGGCAGGCGGACTCGATGCACATGCACCAGCGCCGCTGGCAACTTACCGTGGAGATGAGCGCTCCTTGAAGGTCGCTAATATCCCAAGAGCAGTGTAGGGCGGGCGTCAGTACGGATATCACCAGCATTTCCATGGCGTCCATCATCTGATAGAGTAAAGGAGCTGTACACACAGTTTGGCTGCAACGCAGCATTCATCTGTGGTGACCGCATGTGGGCCTTCCTTTGTCGGTTATCGTTCCACCACCACCACCCTCCTCCCCCAGCCCACCCTCCCCCACCGCAAATTTATGCTGCCGTGTCAACTAAGACTAGACGCTGACACGTGCTCGACCTACAGTAGGCGGCAGGTTACTGAATATACATTGCAGAATCCACTCACCCACATGAGGCCGATCAGCAGCGACAGCTTGACCTGGAACGGGCCAAAGCCTATGGCGTCCACCGCTTCATCCACCGTGAAAGACGGCTCTAGAATGTGGGTGGACGCACGTACTCCAATTTCGTATAGAAGCTGTCAAAGTGCAAAACTACGAGTACTACGCAAAGCGCACACCTGGCTTCCCTCTTTGCCTTGCCGAAACGCCGCCATAAGAGACGCGATCTGATGATCTGTTCTCCAGCAGTTTCAGACGGTCTTCGCTGTCAGGCGAAAGTTGAGACGTCATTCTGACAAGAATGAAGGAAGCTACCTACCTACCTACTCAAAACGCATCCATGTTAAAGTTAAACACAGCGAATGTCTCTTGTGTGTGAGACGACGGCCTGTCGATGTGTAAAATGTGCGCGCATTCACGTGTGAGACTCGCACACAGAGTACATCTAGTCCTATACTTCGTCGCAGGTACATATAACGGTGCCTATACAGTTTCTGAAGAGCGCCGCGCCCGTTTAACCGGCGAAACGCCACAACAGCACGTTGCCGCATTACAATCGTCGTCACTTTCCTTGCCACTTCACGCAGTCGGTCTCAGAGGTGAGAATCCTGAAGTCTTAGTGCTGGTTAGTCAATCCAAGACACAACACCAACACAACACCAAACCTATCAAAACAACCTTCATTGGCCGTCCTCTGGTCTCAATTGGAAGCAGTATGGCTGCGAGTGCTGCAGTCAACGAACTCACAACGTAGACCGCAAGCGGGGTCTTCAGAGAAAGCTTGTGAAGCACCTGAAGTGTCACAATTATGCTGTCACAAACCTTAGCACATTACCAAATGCTACATCACCTGAGCGACGAATGGTGTGCTGATGGCACCGACTCTGCCAAAGCTGTTGCAAAAGCCCACCCCAAGTGCGCGCAGTGTGGTTGGGTAAACCTGAGGGAAAACGCGTCACTCTCCCATGGCATTGGGAGGAAATTCAGTTAGTGTTTACATACAGTAGTAGCATCACATTCACTCCTGTCATCGGAACCACTAGCCTAACCCCGACATACTCCCCGATTCACTGTGCTACAGTGCTTACTATCACCTCACGTGTATTGCGTGTGTTGCTGTGTGGAAGTGTTTCCAGCCAAATGTAACTAACCTCTTCGGAATATATCCACAACACTTGGTACGCGCTGCCGACCATTGCTCTCGCCACAAAGAATGTTGCGGTTATGACAATCCTGCCGAGTACAAGAAGTAGCAAAATCTCAAGTTATGCTAATTCCGTGATTGACGAAACCTTGACACCTTCCTATTCTAGTTCATCTTTGCGAATCATTAGTCACTGGTGAGCTACCAGCAATTTTGTAATTAGGGAAATTAATTTTTCAATAATTAATCCAAATAACTCTGATCAAACCTGGTCATGGAAAAGAACAGGCCCAACAATGAGATACCGCCGACTGCAAAGAGGGAGGCGACAAGTTTCTTTCTTCCCAGCAGATCAATGAACAGGAATACGATCAGGATGCCTGAAGATTATTAGTTTTGGCAACGGAAATGACACTGTTCTCACTGACTAAAGACAAGACACCTGGGAACTCAGAGACACTTGAAATGATCAAATCCGCATAGTCCTGGCTTTGCAGCGTCTTGCAAATCGTTCCATTTTCTGCTGTCAGCGCTGAGTGCGGCTCTAAACGGCCCACACAGTCACATTTGGCAAGCATTCCACAGGCGCACTAATTTCTGCCATCGTTCGCTGTAGCCTGTACCTTGCTGTTCCAGCATTTCCAGAGCTGTCGTGTTGAACAGGACCGTGCCATAGTAGCAAAACACGCCTAGGAAACTGAAACACAGACACTACCCACTGCAGTCGTTATGGTAGTGCAGAGCAATGTGGTCCACTTACAATACCAGCCACAGAAGCAGGGTCGTGATGCGAAAGTCCTTCAACCATATGAGATCGCGTATGCTGCCCCTGTCCTCTTCCTGCAGATGGGAAATAGCGTGTTGCAGTCAGAGTACATTTGAATCAAGAAGTGACTTCTTCCTCTCACTTGCGGTACTGTATCGGCCAAAGTTCCCTCTACCATTGGCCGCCCATTTTGTCTGGCAATCTCTTGGATTTCAGCTAGCGCCAAGTCCCTCCTGTGACAGGCCACGTGATACCTCGAGCTTTCGGGAAGCATCTACAACGACTTTGAAGTTTGAACTAGGAATCTACCGTACAAATTGCAAGCTTCAAAACAGCTCAACCCACAAAGCAAAAGGCGAAGAAGACTAGCATAGGGACAGTGGAGAGTATAAGCAGCCATCTCCAACCCAAAGACTCCATGACGAAATAGGCTAGCGCAGCCTCAAACACGCAGCCTATTCCCCAGAATATCTGAAAGGAACAGCTCACAGATTTGCCTGCTCTAAATTTCTCATGAGCTGACACTGCTGAGTTACTGCAACTGCGTAGAGGTACATGTACACGTACATATGTACGCACCATTTGCGAGGTTTGACACTCAAATTACACGCTGCACAATACTTGTACAGATGCACCACGTGACTTGAAATACAGCAACGCTCTAACAGACGCACGGAAAGCAGCAGAATGCAGCGTGCTCGCTGCGCCGAGGGTAGGTACTCCGCATAGAGCGTCAGCCTGGAACATACAAGGATTGAAGGGAAATCTCCCACGTTTTTTGCAGTGCAATTGGCATGGGCCAACCGACGATACCACAGCACACTTCACATTGCAAATGGCAAATGGATCATCAATCAATTACTTCACTGCATTTTGCATGGCACCTTACCTCACTGTATACAAAACAATCCTTGACGTCAGTCAGCCCAGCTCACCCCGCGTGCACGCCACCGATGCCGAAGCCGGTCAACCCGCGAGCGGCCAGAAGAAAGAGGTAGTCGGGCGAAGCGGCACTGAGACAGCCGAAGACGAAAGTCACCACTGACGACACGATCAGACCCTGAATGGCAGTGCACAGATTAAGCACAGATTAAGCAGCAGCAGCAACGTAAGTATGCCCATATTGTACCCACAAAACCAGGCTACTGTAGCGCAATAGAGGGTCGAAATTCACGCAAACGATGCCCTAACGCAAAGTGTCGATGTCGAACAAACAGAATTTCTCTGCCCAAAAAATCCAACTTGTCAGCCAACAGGTTTCTTTCCCCTCTTATCGCAGAACCGGCCCCAAAACGGACTGCCAATTAGGTTGCCAGCGAAGACGCACTGAAACGCTCAGGCTTGCGGTTTGAACTCCCTTTAGCGAAAGTGGTCGTCAACTTACTGTCAGACTGGCAGAGTGCTGTTATGAACTAACAAAGTCACATTAGACAATTGAAATTTAGCAATTAATGGTTAATCGCTTTAATTCTTAGGTAGCCATAGGCTGGTCCAATAAACGAGAGGAATTCGAATGTGGACGCCCTCACCGTGGTTATAAGAGCTCCCTGAAGCGCGCTCAGTTGCCAGTAGCAGTGCAAGACGGGCGGCAGAACTGACAGCACCATCAATTCCATGGC
>JASAMZ010011711.1:0-55467 GCA_030248115.1 Linhomoeus sp. GSCO2_2
AGGATAAGTCTGACAGATGTCAAGGTGACAGATCTTAGGTGACAGATATAGTCGCACAGAATGCCGGTTTAAAAATGGCACAAAAATCGATGGACTTCCATCAGTGTCGACACAGCCAATCCACCACACTTGAAAAATAAGTGCAGTTGGATGTGCAGATGGCCGAAACATGGAATCACGATTTCATTGCCACACTGTGTACCTCGTGAGATATGGTGCTGCGGAGTTTGATTTTATGTTGGACGGGACAATGTGAACATTGCTGAATAACTGCATCGAGTTGGCATGTCGTTCATACCTTAGTTGGTTTAAAGTTGTTCATTGGAAAGCGTGGCAGTTGTTCATTGGAAAGTCAGGTGTGCCCCCTCCATGTGCACATTGGCAACTCATCGAAATGCCCAACAGTGGTGACAAATCAGACTCATTGGGTAGCGAGGATGTCTGTAATGTGGTGCAGGCTGCCAAATCATCTGCCAAAGAAGGAGGTTGCCAAACAGACCAGCAAACTGGCCAAAGGTCAAGCTTCCACCTGCCCTCCCAAGAAGGCAGCAGCTGGCGTTGGTGTGGGTTCTTGTGGATGTGGTGACCATTGCCACATCGTGGGACCATATGTATTGTAGCACATGTCCCAATGACGCCATCATCAAACAACTGGCCGAAGAAGTCAAGCAGCTGAAAAAGAAAGTTGCTAAGCTGCCAACGCAGAAGGAATGGAAAGAATTCAAAAAATAATTTACTGCCATGCAACAGGACGTCGACAAGGCCACCCAGAAGGTCTTAGTGATAAGTAGTGTAGCATGTATACATCGTACAGTCCTTGCCAGTGTAGGACAAGGAGTTCGCAGTTCAACTGAAAGGGGTCCATCAGCTGGAGATGGGTGCCGCTGTGGACACTGAGGAGAAATCAGACTACCTGCGGGAGTGCAATCCCCCTGTTGACATCACTGAGACTGTTGGTTCCACGGTCGAACACTGAAAGTTTTTTTTGGGGAAACAGAATGCCATTCAGCACCTGCCAGCTGACAACGAGCTTGGGATCGAGACCGCTACAGCTGTCGGTGTGGACATCGCCTTCACATGCGATCTCGGGCAGGTTATCACCTTCCCAGAGTGGGCCCACAGAGAGCTGTGCTACTATACTCAGAGGGCAGTCACAGAGGCATGTGGTGATGGCGAGGAAAGCATTACCATCAGCAGGAAGAAGAAACACCTTCTGAATCTGGACATGGCCATTTGCATCCTCCTGCAGGCTGCCTGGTCACACTATCAATGCATTGTCTCCTTCAATGGTTCTTTGCCAGCACTTACCATGTTCAAATGGCTACATTTACCAGGCTCCAAATGGCTTATCAGTGTCACCATTGTTTCCCTCATTGCAGACAAGCAGCCTGTCCTTCGAGAGACGACGATGATCGCAGCTTCCACCATCGATGACGTGATAAAGGGGCAACCCGACGCTACCAGAACACTTGACAGAGGCCAGCATTTCCAAATGGAGGCATGGGAATCTGTGATGAATGGTGTCGTGGCCATGTTCTCATTGAGAGTGTTTTTAGGCTGAAATCTCCACCCAGATTCAAGACTCGCTGGTGACATGCCGGGATGCCTGGAACCAGGCCATGAACTTGTGTGTGAAGATGCTGCACAAGTTTGCCAAGGGAAAGGGGGCTAGGTTCTCAATAGAGGCTGTCAACTGACCTCCCAAAAAGAAGGAGTTCGCCATAAGAGTTTTTTTTGTCTACAAGCAGGGAGAAGGCCAGACCCCAATGAGTGTGTCACTTGCATGTGAACATGGAAATGAAATGCAATTTGCAAACCACTGTACTTGATGTGTTGCTTCCATGTGAGCATGGAAATGAAATGCAATCTGCGAAGCAATTGCATGATTGCGCAAGAGAGGTGCATTTTCAAGAGGTGCTGATGGTATTTCAGCGCGGGTTTCATCCAGGGACTGGAGGTGCACTTGATGGTTTTCAAATTGACATGTCATCAAAACCAACCCAACATAGCATTGTTGTTGTTCAACACCTCAAGCAGGATGAGCCCACTATCACAATAGAGAAGGTCAAGAAACAGCTTGCCGTGCTCCTGGCAAAGTTGTCTGGTATCAGCAAATCGGCCATCTCCAAGCAGTGTCAGTAAGGCGAAAGTGGGGCAGCACCTTCCCAACATGCAGAATTCACCTGAGATCCTACAGACTCGAGCTATCAGCTGAGGCTAGACACCTCGATCCATCACACTCTTACCCCTGTGAAGAGAAATCAGCGCTGCCAATGTTGTGTCCATAAGGCAAAGGTAGATGCCCAGCACTACTGTAAGACATGCGACCATTTCATGTGCATTGGCAGCTGCTGGGAGTGGTACCACTACCACCTTGACTGCACCGTGTGATTATCGGTACGTGTTCATACTCGTCATCAATTGTTACACTGAGAAGAAATCCATTGCAGTGGGTGTGAGTGTTTTGGCCTACACATTGTTGTGGTGTACTCACAGCTACAGTGTCTCTACTGAATCAACATCCACTGATGGATACAATGAGCTTTCCTCAGTGGTGCGCTGGGGATTGCTTGATCACTACCTTCTATACATCTTAGGCAATGGTCAACATATTGTTCAACCGAGCGTCCATGTCAGCAATCTCAAGAGTGTACCATGTTTGAGCGATGAGAACACCATAAAAGATTTGCCTTATGTGTCAATTTCAACATCGTGTTCCGGTTCAATTTCTTGTAACCCCTCACATCGTAAGTCACGGTTTTCCCAGATCTGTCATCTGTCACGCACGGTGTGCGTCTGTCAGACTTATCCTGGTACCTATGTAATTTGATTAGTTTGTCTGAATTTTCCAACAGAAACTTTACATTTGTCAATGTTTTGGGTGTTATTTTCTATTGGTATTGTAGTTTTCGTTGGCCTTCCTATTACATTTTGTCAGCGAATGAGGGATTGAAATAATAGTTTCGGGTCTCCAAATAGTTTCGGGGCTCCAATTAGTTTCGCCCCTCAGAGACACATTGAAAAAATAGTTTCGCCCGAAACTAATCGGCACTTTACGGTATATCAAATAGGGGTTCGTTTGAAGCGTCTCGACGAGGCGAATTCAATGCCACCAACGGCGTCACCCCCAAATTTACCAGGAGCGCTATTTTCGCAAAAACGTGCCTCAAAAATCAACTTTTTATTGGCTCATCCTAGCATAGCGTTGTAGGGGTTCGTTTGAAGCGTCTCGACGAGAAAATTACAATGGTGCTATCCGCGACCCCGTACCACGCGCCACGTCCACGCGGCGGCCACGCAAACGTGGTCAGGCCACAACTTTTGATTGGTTGGTCGGAACATGGCGTTGTTGGGGTTCATTGAAACCGTCTCGACGAGAGGAATCCAGTGGCGCCATCCGCGACCCCGTACCACGCGCCACGTCCACGCGGCGGCCACGCAAACGTGGTCAGGCCACAAATTGTGTTGTTGTGCCATACTGTTGGCAGGTGTTTCTTTGTTGCTGAATCGTATCCTGCATTTGTCAGTCTCTGGACACACTCCATACTATACAAGCACCCACACTACTACCAACTAGCTCAGATTCAAAATAAAACAGCTATTATCCACTGCAAGGCAAGACAAAACAGCAGCTACTTTCAAGCTCCGATTCAGCTCCGAGTCAGTATGAATCGGCTCTGAGCCAGTCCTGGGGTAGTGTGTGACAGCCCAGCCGAAATGGCATGCGCCTGCACGCCTGACAGGAACTACAGCCATTAGAACTGGCTCCGAGTCAAAATGAACTGGCTCCGAGTCAAAAGCCAGCTCCAAACAGTGTTGTGAAGTCCTGGGTGCTGATTGGTTGGCCACGAAGCAAAGGATGGATAAAAGCAGAGAGTTGGGGTATTTTCTGCAATTGCATCATTTCTTCCTATGGACTTTGATCAGCTCCTGCAAGAGTTCTCTACTCTGCCTTCTGAGATGGCTTCCCAGGCTCCTTCCTATGGTCTCGACTCGCAGCTGCCTCCTATTCCAGTGGGCGACACGGACCTGCTGGTCAACCACCCCTCGTTCAACAAGGGTACTCGGAAATGGGTGCCAATCAAGGCCAAGGCAGGCATCTCCAACAACGACAAGCTCTACAAGGAGATTGAGGAAGCAACAGAATCCTTCAAACGTCCCAAGGCTCCAGGCAAGAAGAAGGTAGAGGAGAAGAGTGGTGACAAGGTTGCAGAGGAGAAGGTTTCAGAGAAGACTGCAGAGTAGGCCGCTCAGACTGACAAGAAGGTGCCTGATGTGATCCTGCTGCAGCCGTACTTCCACATTGATCTGCACCTGTGACTCCACGCTCGCGTGTTCTCTCCTTTGTGAATTGTGTACACTGGCCAGTTTGGCTCGCCGAGATAGTGTTTGTGCTGTTGAGGGTCTATACTTTTGGGCTCTGTGCAGTTGAGGGTCAAAAATCTAACCCCTTGCCTTGTTGAATTGAATTGAATTGAATGGTTTTATTGATGGAAGCACCGACACAGCACTGAACGTGCCATAAACCAGGTACAAAGCACATGGGGTGTGACCATCAAATTGTGTGAGGTTCAAAACTCTGACCCCTTGGGTTGTACGCGGGTGAAAACTCTGACCCCTCGCACTAGCGGATGCTCTTTTGCAGGGGCCTTGTGTGTTGACAGATGGAGTCTGAAGGTCCGCATAAATCGATTCCTCTCGTCGAGACGGTTTCAATGAACCCCTACATCGTTAGATTCGTCAAAGGCAGCAACGAGTTGTGGCCTGACCACGTTTGCGTGGCCGCCGCGTGGACGTGGTACGGGGTCGCGGATGGCACCATTGGATTCCTCTCGTCGAGACGGTTTCAATGAACCCCAACAACGCCATGTTCCGACCAACCAATCAAAAGTTGTGGCCTGACCACGTTTGCGTGGCCGCCGCGTGGACGTGGCGCGTGGTACGGGGTCGCTGATGGCACCATTGGATTCCTCTCGTCGAGACGGTTTCAATGAACCCCAACGACGCCATGTTCCGACCAACCAATCAAAAGTTGTGGCCTGACCACGTTTGCGTGGCCGCCGCGTGGACGTGGCGCGTGGTACGGGGTCGCGGATAGCACCATTGTAATTTTCTCGTCGAGACGCTTCAAACGAACCCCTACAACGCTATGTTTGGATGAGCCAATAAAAAGTTGATTTTTGAGGCACATTTTTGCGAAAATAGCGCTCCTGGTAAATTTGGGGGTGACGCCGTTGGTGGCATTGAATTCGCCTCGTCGAGACGCTTCAAACGAACCCCTATTTGATATAGTTCCGATGCGTTTTGAATTTGTTAACAATTTGTCAGTATGCTGAAACTCCCCTTCGTGGGTGACGTTTTTGCCCCCAGGGCATTCGTGGTAGGTCGGAGGGGGTCGGCGTGGTCACCGTTGGATTCTACGCTTCGAGGCGGTTCGGATAGACTACTGGCGCCCCCTGGTGGATGCACGGAGCAACCAGAAATTCAAATCTTGCAGATCTGTGTTTCTCCTCCTGGCCGGCAGGCGGCGTAACCCGGGTCCGGGTTGCGTAACCTGGGTCCGGGTTACATAACCTGGGTCCGGGTTACGTAACCTGGGTCCGGGTTACATAACCTGGGTCCGTGTTACGTAACCCCAGTCGAGGTTACGTAACCCCAGTCCGGGTTACGTAACCCGGGTCCGGGTTACGTAACCCGGGTCTGGGTTACGTAACCTGGGTCCAGGTTACGTAGCCTGGGTCCGGGTTACGTAACCCGGGTCCGGGTTACGTAACCCCCAGTCGAGGTTACGTAACCTGGGGTATGTTACGTAACCTCTGGCGGGGGCAGCGCAGCCAAGGACACGTCAGGCCAAGCGATTACGTAACTTGGGGTAACCTGGGACACTCGGAAACCTGGAGCTACGGTAACTCCGGCAACTTTTCGTTCGCAAAGGGCTAGATGAAAGACGTGCTCAGAACATTGGGGACACTCATTCAGAATTTGGGGGCACTCATTCAGAATTTGGGGGCACTCATTCAGTCCGGAATTTGAGGGCACTGACTCACTCATTCAGGCCTGAACTTGCAGTCCAAAATAATATATCGTTGAGATAGCTTGCGGTATTTCTGAGGGCTGTACCGAATAACTATAGCAACAAACATTTCTTCCTCAGACAAAGTGGCTTAAGGAAGCGTGGAAAATGGGGGCCGATGCTAGGAGGTCCGCAAGAAATCTGGAGCTGACCACGATCTGTCCTGGACTGATATTCGGTCCGTCACTGACTTGCGACGGCGTGACCGCGCAGGTACTGTTCGTACATACCTACGTGCATGTACCGTAAATCCTCCAATAAGCGCCCCCCCCCCTCGAATAAGCGCCCCCTCCAATAAGCGCCCCCCCCCCCTAGAGCGAGGTTGAAAAAATAAGCGCCCCCCCCCCACCTCCAATAAGCGCCCACCTTTTGTTAGTACCGGCAGTACTAGCACTACCATACATATGTGCTCAGTGACCATTCCTAACACAAGTTTTGGCTACATATGACATCCTATATACTAAGCGGCATAGAGTCTGTCTGTTTGTCTGTTACCACGATAACTCTCGACAGCGTTGACGGATCTCGATGATCAATGGCTTAAACTGACCGCCGTAACATGTAGTTTTGCACCTCCTATTGTGGACTTTGTCCGATGACTAAATTTCACAATAAGTCGCAAATATCGACTGCACCAGTACATTCTGAGCACAGAAGGCACCACACGCTGTGATTGGCATTTGATTTTGCGCCGGTAGCACTTTACAGTGTCACCATTCATGACAGAGTTGTCGTTGTGAGACTCCAATGTGTATTCGCAGGCACTGCATGCACTGGCAGGGGCACAGCATCAAACTGCTTTGGATCTATGTCAAATGTCTTTAGATCATTCTGAAATCTCCTACGGGCTAAACCCAAACATCTAAGGGCTAAACCCAAGTGTCTATTGTCTATTTGCAGGTACAGGAGCTGAAACGAACCTAAATGTAGGCACTGGCATGGGCACAGGGTCGAATGGGTTGAGACCTATCTGAAGTGCCTTACTGGCTAAACCCAAGTGATGACAGGCTAAACCCAAATGTCTATTGTGTATTTACTGGCATGAGAGCTGGTGCAACCTAAATGCAGGCACTGGCATAGGCACAGTGTCAAATGACTTTGGATGTAATTGTACTGTTCTGCAGTGCGCTGAATTTGATGATTGTGTTATCTCCTTCACGCTCTGCAGATTACCCATTGGCTGTTGGCCATAGAGATTCTCCTACGGGCTAAACACCACTAGTCCTATATACTAAGCGGCATAGAGTCTGTCTGTTTGTTTGTCTGTTACCACAATAACTCTCGACAGCGTTGACGGATCGTGATGATCTATGGCTTAAACTGACCGCCGTAACATGTAGTTTTGCACCTCCTATTGTGGACTTTGTCCGATGACTAAATTCCACAATATTTCGCAAATATCAGCTGAGCCAGTACATTCTGAGCACAGAAGGCACCACACGCTGTGACAGATGTTTGATTTCGCGCCAGAAGCACTTTACAGTGTCACCATTCATGACAGAGTTGTCGTTGTGGGACTCCAAAGTGTATTCGCAGGCACTGCATGCACTGGCAGGGGCACAGCATCAGACTGCTTTGGATCTATGCCAAATGTCTTTAGATCAATCTGAAACCTCCTACAGGCTAAACCCAAATGTCTACGGGCTAAACCCAAGGGTCTACTGTGCATTTGCAGGCACGTGAGCTGGTGCGATCCTAAACGTAGGCACTGGCAGGAGCACAGAGTCGAATGACTTGAGACCTAACTGAAATGTCCTACGGGCTAAACCCAAGTGACGACGGGCTAAACCCAAATGTCTATTGGGTATTTAATAGCATGGGGGCTGGTGCAACCTAAATGCAGGCACTGGCAGGGGCACAGTGTCAAATGACTTTGGATGTAACTGTACTGTCCTGCGGTGCGCTGAATTCGATGACTGCATTATCTCCTTCATGCTCTGCAGATTACGCATGCAATATTGACCATAGAGATTCTCCTACGGGCTAAACACCACTAGTCCTATATACTAAGCGGCGTGGACTCTGTTTGTCTGTTTGTCTGTTTGTTTGTTACCACGATAACTCTTGACACAGTTGACGGATCGCGATGATCTATGCATCAAAAGAACCGCCATTCTCTGTAGTTGTGCATCTCCTATTGTGGACTTTGGCTGATTACTAAATTCGACAAAAATCACGAAAATATCAACTGCACAGTACATTCTGAGCACTAAAGAGTGCCTGAGGGCCATTTTCGTGGAAATTTTGCACTGTTGAGTCATCATTCACTAGAGAGTTGTAGCTGCGGGACTCTGACCCGTATTCTGAGGCACTGTTACAGGCGCGATGGTAAATGCGGGCACTGGCAGGGGCACTGTGTCAAACGACTTCAGATCTATCTGAAATCAGCTATGGGCTAAAGTCAGACATCCATGCATTGAAAACAAGCATGGGAACAGGTGCAATGGTAAATGCTGTCACTGGCAGGGGCACTGTGTCAAGCGACTTCAGATCTATCTGAAATCAGCTATGGGGTAAAGACAGACATCCATGTGTTGAAGTCAAGCACTGGAACAGGTGCAATGGTAAATGCGGGCACTGCCAGGGGCACTGTGTCAAATGGCTTCAGATCTATCTGAAATCAGCTATGGGCTGAGTCTTGCGACCAGTGGTGGCGCGCCATGGGTCTCCGTGTCTTGCGACCAGTGGTGGCGCACCATGGGTCTCTGTGTCTTGCGACCAGTGGTGGCTCCCCATGGGTCACTGTGTCTTGCGACCAGTGGTGGCTCCCCATGGGTCTCTGTGTCTTGCGACCAGTGGTGGCTCCCCATGGGCCTCTGTGTCTTGTGACCAGTGGTGGCTCCCCATGGGTTCTGTGTCTTGCGAGCAGTGGTGGCTCCCCATGGGTCACTGTGTCTTGCGACCAGTGGTGGCACGCCATGTGTCACTGCATGTTTCAACTGTCGGAGATTGGCTAACGACAGTCCTCTTTTGACAATGGAGCATCACCTACGGGCTAAAGGCACTAGTCCTATATACTAAGGCGCCTAACTCTGTCCGTCTGTCTGTTTGTTTGTTTGTTTGTTTGTTTGTTTGTCTGTGAGCGCTCTAGCGCTCGCTACAGTTGACGGATCGCGATGATCTATAGCTTAAACTGACCGTCAGAACACTCGGTTTTGCATCTTTGCTTTTAGAATTTTGATCTAAGGCGCCTAACTCTGTCCGTCTGTCTGTCTGTTTGTTTGTTTGTTTGTTTGTTTGTCTGTGAGCGCTCTAGCGCTCGCTACAGTTGACGGATCGCGATGATCTATAGCTTAAACTGACCGTCAGAACACGCGGTTTTGCATCTTTGCTTTCAGAATTTTGATCAACGACTAAATTCCAAATTATTTCGAAAATATCGACTGCATCAGTACATTCTGACCACAGAAGGTACCACACGATGTAATTGGCGTTTGATTTCGCGACAAAAGTGCTTTACAGTGTCACCATTCATGACAGAGTTGTCGTCGTGAGACTCCAAAGTGTATTCGCAGGCACTGCATGCACTGGCAGGGGCACATCATCAAACTGCTTTGGATCTATGTCAAATGTCTTTAGATGTATCTCAAATGTCCTACGGGCTAAACCCAAATGTCTATGGGTTAAACCCAAGCATCTATTGTGTATTTACAGGCACGGGAGCTGGTGCGAGCATAAATGCAGGCACTGGCAGGGGCACAGTGTCAAATGTATTTAGATCTATCTGAAATCTCCTACGGGCTAAACCTAAATGTCTATGGGCTAAACTCAAGCGTCTATTGTGTATTTACAGGCACGGGAGCTGTCGCGCACCTAAATATAGGCTAGGCACTGGCAGGGCACAATGTCAAATGTCTTTAGATCTATCTGAAGTGTTCTACGGGCAAAACCCAAGTGACTACGGGCTAAACCCAATCATCTGTTCACTAAAGTGTCACCGTTCACTAAAGAGTTGTCGTTGTGAGACTCCAAAGTGTATTCACAGGCACTGCATGCACGGGCAGGGGCACAGCATCAAACAGCTTTGGATCATGCCAAATGTCTTTAGATCTATCTGAATTCTCCTTCGGGCTAAACCCAAGTGCCTACAGGCTAAGTTCAGGCGTCTACTATGTATTCACAGGCACAGGAGCTGGCACGAGCATAAATGCAGGCACTGGCAGGGGCACAGTGTCAAATGGCTTGAGAACTATCAGAAATGTCCTGTTGGCTAAGCCCAAATGTCTACAGGCTAAACCCAAGCATTGCACATTTGCAGGCACAGGAGCTGATGCTATCCTAAATGTAGGCACTTGCAGTGGCACAGGGTCGAATGACTTGAGATCTATCTGAAACGTCCTATGGGCTAAACACAATTGTCTATGGAACACAATTGTCTGAACCCAACACTATTGACGGATAGAGATTCTCCTACGGGCTAAAGGCTCTAGTCCTATATACTAAGCGGCATAGAGTCTGTTTGTTTGTTTGTTTGTTTGTTACCACGATAACTCTTGACACAGTTGACGGAGCGCGATGATCTGTACATCAAAAGAACTGCTGTACTCTGTAGTTGTGCGCCTCCTATTGTGGACTTTGACCAATGTCTAAATTCCATGAAAATCGCGAAAATATCGACTGCGCAGTACATTCCAAGCACTAACGAGTGCCTGGGGGCCATTTTCGTGGAAATTTCGTGCTGTTGCATCACCATTCACTACAAAGTTGTCGCTGTGAGACTCCGAGGTGTATTTGGAGGCATGGGAGCAGGTGCGATGGTAAATGCAGGCACTGGCAGTGTCAAGTGACTTTAGATCTATCTGAAATGTCTTACGGGCTAAACTCAATTGTCAACGGGCTAACTCCAAGTGTCTACTGTGTATTGACAGGCACGGGAGCTGGTCCGATCCTAAACGTAGGCACTGGCAGGGGCACTGTGTCAAATGACTTGAGATCTATCTGAAATGTCCTACGGGCTAAGCCCAATTGTCGCCCAATTGTCAATGGGCTAACTGCAAGTGCCTATTGTATATTGACAGGCATGGGGGCTGGCACGATTCTAAATGTAGGCACTGGCAGGGGAACTGTGTCAAATGACTTGAGATCTATCTAAAATGTCCTACGGGCTAAACCCTATTAGCAACAGGCTAATTCCAAGTGTCTATTGTGTATTACAGGCACCGGAGCTGGTGCGACCCTAAACATAGGGACTGGCAGGGTCACAGTCAAATGGCTTGAGATCCTACCATAATATCCTGCGGTGCACTGAATTCGACGATTCCGTTATCTCCTTCATGCTCTGCAGATTACCATAGCTATTGACCATAGAGATTCTCCTACGGGCTTAAGGCTCTAGTCCTATATACTAAGCGCCATAGAGTCTGTTTGTTTGTTTGTCCTCGCGATAACTCTCGACAGCATTGATGGATCGCGACGATCTATACATCAAAAGAACCGCTATCGTCTGAAGTTGTGCGCCTCCTATTGTGGACTTTGGCAGATGACAAAATTCTAAATGTCAAAAATGTCTCTATTTAGAATCTACTGTATTTTGGCATGTTGTGAACCTGACAGTATGCCTAACAGAATAGTAGTCAGTTGAGTAATGACTAAAGTGCAAACAATAATGACTAAAGTGCAAACCACTGAAACATTGTTGAATGTTGCAACCATAACTGTAGGTAATGACAAAAGTAATGAGTAAAGTGCAAACAATAATGACTGAAGTGCAAACCACTGAAACATTGTTGAATGTTGCAACCATAAATGTAGGCACTGGCAGGGGCGCAGGGTCGAATGACTTGAAATCTATCTACAAAAGCTGGCGCCGTCCTCAACATAGGCACTGGCAGGGGCACAGGGTCAAATGACTTGAGATTGTTCTGAAATGTCCTATGGGCTAATCACAAATGTCCACAGGCTAAACCCATGAGTTTATTATGTATTTGGAGGCACGATAGCTGGTGCGATCCTAAATGTAGGCCCTGGCAGGGGCACAGCATCAATTGATGATTGCATTATCTCCTTCATGCTCTGCAGATTGCCCATGCGCTTTGATCATAGAGATTCTCCCACGGGCTAAAGGCTCTAGTCCTATACTAGTGCCTTTAGCCCATAGGTGATACTCCATACTCTACAGCTGAACACCTATGGAAACAGCCACATGTATTGACCTATGGAAAGCAGCCACTGTTCACAACCACACTGCCACACAACCACTGCTTACAACAGCCCATAGGAGAATCAGATAGATCTAAAGCAATTTGACACAGTGCCTGCATTTACTCTGAAGCTGATGGAAATTGTGCATATTTTTAGAGTCCGTGTATTCAGCCATGGCGCCCAGCCACTGCTCACAACAGCCCATAGGAGAATCAGATAGATCTAAAGCTATTTGACACTGTGCCTTTGCCAGTGCCCGCATTTACTCTGATGCTTATGGAAATTGTTCATACTTATGCAGCCCATGTATTGACCCATGGCGCCCAGCCACTGCTCACAACAGCCCACAGAAGAATGAGATAGATCAAAAGCCATTTGATGGTGTGCCCTTGACAGTGCCTGAATATATGGTTGCACCAGCGCCCATGCCTCAGAATACACTGAATTCAACCCATTTGTGACATTTGTGCTTAGCCTATAGGTGTTTTCAGATTTATCTAAAGTCGTTTGACAAAGTGCCCCTGCCGGTGCCTGCATTTGCTGTTGCACCTGTTCCCATGCCTCTGAATACACCTCAGAGTCTCACAGAGACAACTCTGCAGTGAACGGTGACAAGACAGTGCGAAACTGCTGCAAAAAGTGGCCTGCAGACACTCTTTGGTGCTCAGAATGTACTGTGCAGCTGATATTTTCGCAAATTTTGTGGAATTTAGACATCGACCAATGCCCACAATAGGAGATGCACTATTCCAGGCAGAGGTGGTTCTTTTAAGCCATAGATCTCCAGAATCCATCGAGTGTGTCAAGAGTTATCGTGTTAACAAACAGACAGACAAACAAACACACTCTATGCCGCTTAGTATATCGTGTTAACAAACAGACAGACAAACAAACACACTCTATGCCGCTTAGTATATAGGATATTTATAGGATACTAAGGCGCCTAAGTCTGTCCATCTGTTTGTTTGTGTGTTTGTCTGTCAGCGGCATAACTCTAGACACAGTTGTCGGTTCGCGATGATCTATAGCTTAAACTGACCGTCAGAACATGTAGTTTTGCATCTTTACTTTTAGAACTTTGGCCGATAACCAAATTCCACAATATTTCCCAAATATCGACTGCATCAGTACATTCCGAGCACAGAAGGCACCACACACTGTGATTGACGTTTGATTTCATGACAAAAGCGCCATACAGTGTCACCACTCATGTCAGAGTTATAGTTGTGAGACTCCAAAGTGTATTTGCAGGCACTGCATGCACTGGCAGGGGCACAGCATCAAACTGCTTTGGATCCATGTCAAATGTCTTTAGATCTATCTGAAATCTCCTACGGGCTAAACCCAAATGTCTATGGGCTAAACCCAAGTATCAATAGTGTATTTACAGGCACAGGAGCTGGTGCGAGCATAAATGCAGGCACTGGCAGGGGCACAGTGTCAAATGGCTTGAGATCTGTCTGAAATGCCCTATTGGCGAAACACAAATGTCTACGGGTTAAACATTATCGTTGTGAGACTCCAAAGTGTATTCGCGGGCACTGCATGCACTGGCAGGGGCACAGCATCAAACTGCTTTGGATCCATGTCAAATGTCTTTAGATCTATCTGAAATCTCCTGCGGGCTAAACCCAAATGTCTATGGGCTAAACCCAAGTATCAATAGTGTATTTACAGGCACAGGAGCTGGTGCGAGCATAAATGCAGGCACTGGCAGGGGCACAGTGTCAAATGGCTTGAGATCTGTCTGAAATGCCCTATTGGCGAAACACAAATGCCTACGGGCTAAACACAAGAGTCTACTGTGTATTCACAAGCACATGAGCTGGTGCGATCCTAAACGTAGGCACTGGCAGGGGCACAGGGTCGACTGGCTTGAGATCTAACTGTACTGTTCTGCAGTGCACTGAATTCGATGATTGCATTATCTCCTTCATGCTCTCCAGATTACCCATACGCTATTGACCGTAGAGATTCTCCTACGGGCTAAAGGCTCTAGTCCTATATACTAAGCGGCGTGGACTCTGTTTGTCTGTTTGTCTGTTTGTTACCACGATAACTCTTGACACAGTTGACGGATTCTGGAGATCTATAGCTTAAAAGAACCGTCATTCTCTGTAGTTGTGCATCTCCTATTGTGGACTTTGGCTGATTACTAAATTCCACAAAAATCACGAAAATATTGACTGCACAGTACATTCTGAGTACTAAAGAGTACCTGGGGGCCATTTTCGTGGAATTTTTGCACTGTTGGGTCATCATTCACTAGAGAGTTATAGCTATGGGACTCTGACGTGTATTCTGAGGCACTGGAACAGGTGCGATGGTAAATGCGGGCACTGGCAGGGGCACTGTGTCAAACGACTTCAGATCTATCTGAAATCAGCTATGGGCTGAAGTCAGACATCCATGCATTGAATTCAAGCATGGGAACAGGTGCAATGGTAAACGCTGTCACTGGCAGGGGCACTGTGACAAACGACTTCAGATCTATCTGAAATCAGCTATGGGGTAAAGACAGACATCCATGTGTTGAAGTCAAGCACTGGAACAGGTGCAATGGTAAATGCGGGCACTGCCAGGGGCACTGTGTCAAATGGCTTCAGATCTATCTGAAATCAGCTATGGGCTGAGTCTTGCGACCAGTGGTGGCGCGCCATGGGTCTCCGTGTCTTGCGACCAGTGGTGGCTCCCCATGGGTAACTGTGTCTTGCGACCAGTGGTGGCACGCCATGTGTCACTGCATGTTTCAACCATCGGAGATTGGCTAACGACAATCCTCTTTTGACAATGGAGCATCACCTACGGGCTAAAGGCACTAGTCCTATATACTAAGCAGCATAGAGTGTGTCTGTTTGTTAACACGATAACTCTCGACAGCGTTGATGGATCGCGATGATCTATACATCAAAAGAACCACCTTGGCCTGGAATAGAAAACGTCCTATTGTGGACTTTGGTCAATGTCTAAATTCCACGAAAATTGTGAAAATATCGACTGCGCAGTACATTTTGGGCACTCAGAAGTGACTGCTTTTCACTAACGCGCAGATTTCGGGCTATTGCATCACCATTCACTACAGAGTTGTCGCTGTGAGACCCCAAGGTGTATTTGGAGGCACGGGAGCTGGCGCGATCTTAAACGTAGGCACTGGCAGGGGCACTGTGTCAAATGACTTGAGATCTATCTGAAATGTCCTACGGGGTAAGCCCAATTGTCAACTGGCTAACTCCAAGTGTCTATTGTGTATTGACAGGCACGGGAGCTGGTGCGATCCTAAACGTAGGCACTGGCAGGGGCACTGTGTCAAATGACTTGAGATCTATCTGAAATGTCCTACGGGCTAAGCCCAATTGTCAATGGGCTAACTCCAAGTGTCTATTGTGTATTGACAGGCACGGGAGCTGGCGCGATCCTAAACGTAGGCACTGGCAGGGGCACTGTGTCAAATGACTTGGGATCTATCTGAAATGTCCTACGGGGTAAGCCCAATTGTCAACGGGCTAACTCCAAGTGTCTATTGTGTATTGACAGGCACGGGAGCTGGTGTAATCCTAAACGTAGGCACTGGCAGGGGCACTGTGTCAAATGACTTGAGATCTATCTGGAATGTCCTACGGGGTAAGCCCAATTGTCAACGGGCTAACTCCAAGTGTCTATTGTGTATTGACAGGCACGGGAGCTGGTGCGATCCTAAACATTGGCACTGGCAGGGGCATAGGGTCGAATGACTTGAGATCTAACTGTTATGTTCTATGGGGCACTGAATTCAATGATTGTGTTATCTCATTCGTACTCTGCAGATTACCCATGGGCTATTGACCATCGAGATTCTCCTACGGGCTAAAGGCTCTAGTCCTATATACTAAGGGGCATAGAGTGTGTTTGTCTGTCTGTTTGTTACCACCATAACTCTTGACACAGTTGACGGATTCTAGCGATCTATAGCTCAAAAGAACCGCCATTCTCTGGAAGGATGCATCTCCTATTGTGGACTTTGGCCATTGTCTAAATTCCACAAAAATCGCGAAAATATCAGCTGCACAGTACATTCTGAGCACTAAAGAGTGCCTGGGGGCTATTTTTGTGGAAATTTTATATTGTCGTGCCACCATTCACTACAGAGTTGTCACTGTGAGATGCTGAGGTGTATTCAGAGGCACAGGAACAGGTGCGATGGTAAATGCAGGTACTGGCAGGGGCACGTTGTCAAACGACTTTAGATTAATCTGAAAACACCTATGGGCTAAGCACAAACATTGGGCGTTTGAATTCATTGTATTCTGAGGCATGGGAGCTCGCAACCATAAATTCAGGCACTGGTAGGGTCACAGTGTCAAATGACTTTGCTTCTATCTGATTCTCCTATGGGCTGTTGTGAGCATTGGCAGTGTGCCATAGGTCAATACATGTTGTGAACAGGTGCTGCTTTCCATAGGTGTTCAGCTATAAAGTATATGGTTTCACCTACTGGCTAAAGACTCTAGTCCTATATACTAAGCAGCAAAACTCTGTTTGTCTGTTTGTTAACATGATAACTCTTGACAGAGTTGACGGATCGCGATGATCTATGCATCAAAAGAATCGCCGTCGCCTGGTCCTATATACTAAGCGGCAAACCTCTGTCCGTCTGTTTGTTTGTTTGTGGCTCTGCGAGCGCCATAACTCTAGCCACAGTTGACGGATCGCGATGATCTATGGCTTAAACTGACCGTCCTGGCCTGTAGTTGTGCATGAAGGTTTGTTGACTTTAGTCGATGTCTAAATTCCAAAATATTTCGAAAATATCGACTGCGACAGTACATTCTGAGCACAGAAGGCACCACACGTTGTGATTGACGTTTGATTTTGCGCCAAAACTGCTTTACAGTGTCACCATACATGATAGAGTTGTTGTTGTGAGACGCCAAAGTGTATTCGCAGGCACTGGCAGGGGCGCAGCATCAATGATCTATGATCAATGATTGGATCAATGTCAAATGTCTTTAGATCTATCTGAAATCTCCTACAGGCTAAACACAAATGTCTACGGGCTAAACCCAAGTGCCTATTGTGTATTTACAGGCACGGGAGCTGGCACAAGCCTAAAGGTAGGCACTGGCAGGGGCACAGTGCCAAATGGCCTGAGATGTATCTGAAATGTCCTATTGGCTAAACCCAAATGTCTACAGGCCAAACCCAAGTGTCTATTGTGTATTTACAGGCATGGGAGCTGGTGCCAGCCTAAACATTGGCACTGGCAGGGGCACAGTGTGAAATGGCTTGATGTCTATCTGAAATGTCACAGCAAAAAGCATGCAACCAACACAACATAGAGATTCTCCTACGGGCTAAAGACTCTAGTCCTATATACTAAGCGGCATAGAGTCTGTTTGTTTGTCTGTTTGTTAACACGATAACTCTTGTCACACTCGATGGATTCTGGAGATCTATGGCTTAAAAGAACCGCCTCTGCCTGGAATAGTGCATCTCCTATTGTGGACATTGGTTGATGTCTAAATTCCACAAAATTTGTGAAAATATCAGCTGCACAGTACATTTTGCAGCAGTAAGGAGTGTCTGCAGGCCACTTTTGTGGCAATTTCGCACTGTCTTGTCACCGTTCACTGCAGAGTTGTCTCTGTGAGACTCTGAGGTGTATTCAGAGGTATGGGAACAGGTGCGACAGTAAATGCAGGCACTGGCAGGGACACTTTGTCAAACGACTTTAGATAAACCTGAAAACACCTATGGGCAAAGCACAAATGTCAGTGGGTTGAATTCAGTGTATTCTGAGGCATGGAGTCTGGTGCAACCATAAATTCAGGCACTGTCAAGGGCACAGCATCAAATGGCTTTAGATCTATCTCATTCTTCTGTGGGCTGTTGTGAGCAGTGGCTGGGCGCCATGGGTCAATGCATGGGCTGCATAAGTATGCACAATTTCCATAAGCTTTAGAGTAAATGCGGGCACTGGCAAAGGCACAGTGGCAAAGTGCTTTAGATCTATCTGATTCTCCTATGGGCTGTTGTGAGCAGTGGCTGGGCGCCATGGCTGAATACATGGACTCCATAAGTATGCACAATTTCCATAAGCTTCAGAGCAAATGCAGGCACTGGCATAGGCACTGTGTCAAATTGCTTTAGACCTATCTGATTCTCCTATGGGCTGTGTGGCAGTGTGGTTGTGAACAGTGGCTGCTTTCCATAGGTCAATACATGTGGCTCTGTTTCCATAGGTGTTCAGCTGTAGAGTATGGAGTATCACCTATGGGCTAAAGGCACTAGTCCTATATACTAAGCGGCAAAGAGTCTGTCTGTGTGTCTGTCTGTCTGTTAACATGATAACTCTTGACAGCTTCGACGGATCCCAATGATCTATACATCAACAGAACCGCCATCCGCCGAGGATCAAAACGTCCTATTGTGGACTTTGGTCAATGTCTAAATTCCACAAAATTCATGAAAATATCGACTGCACAGTACATTCTGAGCACTAAAGAGTGCCTACTGGTCATTTTCGCAGAAATTTCGCACTGTCGTGTCACCATTCACTCCAGAGCTGTCGCTGTGAGACTCCTACAGGTATTTGGAGGCACGGGAACAGGTGCAAAGGTAAATGCAGGCACTGGCAGGGGCGCAGTGCCAGAAGACATTAGCTCTATCAGAAATCTTCTAAGGGCTAAACACAAGCATCCATGTGTTAGCGTCAGTGTATTCAGAGGCACGGGAACAGGTTTGATGATAAATGCAGGCACTGGCAAGGGCGCAGTGTCAAGAGACTTTTGATCTATCTGCAACCTATTATGGGCTGAACACAAACACCCTATATGCAAAGTTCAGTGTAATCAAAGGCATGGGAGTGGGCGCAATGGTAGATGCAGGCACTGGCAAGGGCACAGTGTCGGAAGACATTAGATCTATCTGAAATTTCTTTTGGGCGAAATGCAAGCTTCCATGTGTTAGCTTCAGTGTATTCTGAGGCATGGGACCTGGGCAACCTTAAAAGCAGGCAATGATAGAGGTGCAGTGTCAAATGACTTTAGATCTATCAGAATCTCCTATGGGCTGTTGTGAGCATTGGTCGTGAACCATAGACCAATGCATGTTGTGAGCAGTGGCTGATTTCCATGGGTCGATACAAATGGCTCTGTTTCCATAGGTGTTCAGCTATAGATATACACCTATGGGCTAAAGGCACTAGTCCTATATACTAAGCGGCGTAGAGTCTGTTTGTCTGTCTGTCTGTTACCACAATAACTCTCGACAGCGTTGACGGTTCGCGATGATCTATGGCTTAAACTGACCACCGTAACATGTAGTTTTGCACCTCCTATTGTGGACTTCGTCCGTTGACTAAATTCCACAACATTTCACAAATATCAGCTGCGCCAGTACATTCTGAGCCCAAAAGGCACCACACGCTGGTACTGACGCTTGATTTCGCGCCAAACGCTCTTTATGGTGTCACCATGTCGTGTGGTTGTTGTGGTGAGAATCTAAAGTGTATTTGCAGGCACTGTATGCACTGGCAGGGGCGCAGCATCAAACTGCTTTGGATTGATGTCAAATGTCTTTAGATCTATCTGAAATGTCCTACGGGCTAAACCCAAATGTCTACGGGCTAAACCCAAGTGTCTATTGTGTATTTACAGGCACGGGAGCTGGCACGAGTCTAAATGTAGGCACTGGCAAGGGCACAGTGTCAAATGGCTTGAGATCAATGTGAAACGTCCTATTGGCTAAACCCAAATGTCTACAGGCTAATCCCAGGGTCAATTGTGTATTTACAGGCATGGGAGCTGGTGCGATCCTAAACATAGGCACTGGCAGGGGCACAGGGTCGAATGGCTTGAGACCTATTTGAAATGTCCTATGGGCTAAACTCAAGTGACTACAGGCTAAACTGAAGTGGCTATTGTGTATTTACAGGCATGGGAGCTGGTGAGATCCTAAATCTAAATGCAGGCACTGGCAGGGGCAAAGTGTCAAATGACTTGAGATCTAACTGTTATGTCCTGCAGTGCGCTGAATTCAATGATTGCATGATCTCCTTCATGCTCTGTAGATTATCCATGGGCTATTGACCATAGAGATTCTCCTACGGGCTAAAGGCTCTAGTCACTACTACTAATTGCAGTGTATTCTGATCAAAAGCTATACAGTTTCAGTCTAAAATCTATGCAGATGTGCGCAAAAATGTGTCAACAACGGGTAATTTTGGTGAAATTATGGCACTCCTGAGGGGTCGAGTTAATAAGCGCCCCCCCCCTCGAATAAGCGCCCCCCCTCCAATAAGCGCCCCCCCCCCCCCCTAGAGGTAGGTTGAAAAATAAGCACCCAGGGAGCTTATTGGAGGATTTACGGTATGTACAGGGTGTCCCACGGTGGGTGTTTCAACTTTGATGAGCTCCCGCACGCCGCTGCGTTGACCGATTTTGCTGAAATTTTGTACATAAGTACTACCAAGTGTAACTTAGACATCTGCAAAATATCAGCTCTCTACACGCATTCGCGCGTGAATCCAGTCCCAAAACGAATAATTCGTCAAAGACGTTGGTTGGGCCTCGTGGAGGAGGCCCTGCAGCAGCAAGAGCAGCTGGTGGGGCCTGATTATGGGTTTGCAGACTAGCTTTGATTCGATTGTTCGAGAGCGTGCTACAAGCAACTATGTTCGTTCCAACACCGCTCAAAAGCTCAACTTGTCTTCTTTGTGGTGGTACAAGTCGCGCCAAAGTAGCTGCAACTAAGCCAACTTTGTCGCTGCCACAAGCCAACGAGCCAACACAAAGTGTCATCTTATGCGTTTTGGGGCCGGATTCACGTGTGAATTAGTGTAGGTCGCTGAAATTTTGCAGGTGTCTAAGTTACACTTGGTAGCACTTATGTGCACGATTTCAGCAAAATCGGCCAACGCAGCGGCGCGCGAGAGCTCATCAAAGTTGAAACACCCACCGTGGGACACCCTGTAGGTATTGTAGAATACCCCTTTGGATTCCGCGTTCTCTGCGACGGGGCGATGCAGTACACCAAGTGCATCTTGTAGCAACATGCGTTGCCACATTCCATTCGCAAATTCCAGATGGTTCGACAGATGTTTCTGGGCAAGTTCCCTTTTCGACACGCGAGCAACGTGCCCGTCGTCGACGTGCGCGACGTGGCGGAGGCGCTGCTGCGCGCCATGACGTTTCCCCGAGCGGCCAATCGGCGCTACATGGTCGCTTGCAGCGAGACGGTGGCCCCCGTCGACCTGTGCCGAGCGGTCGCCGAGCACTTCGCCGGCCAAGGTTCTCCCGACCAATGAGCGACGACGTTGAGCTCTTTCGCAGAAATTCCAAATCAACGCAGGTTACGAATGCGTCGCACCTGAAGAAGCGCCCGAGAACCTCCGTCGGTCGTCGGATGGGCGGACGTACAGCGACAAGCGGGTACCCACTAAGTTTCCCTCTTTTGGTGACGAAATATGGAGGAAATTAGACAAGGAGTCAGCCTTTTCAACCTGCCTCAGTGTTCTCGCTGTTCCAGCGAAGGGAGGAGCTTGGAATGAAGACGATGATCGACTACAAAGATTCTGTTGTGGCCATGGCCAACAGTCTCATTGAGGCTGGACTGGTGAAGAAGAGGACGACGGACTAAAGTGAGCTTCCTGCCTTTGTTCAGGACTTGCGATCTGCATACAAGTAGTCAATGAGTCGATCGACACTGTAGTAATGAAGCGATGATCGGTGCACATCTCGTGTAACTGAAACTGTACGGCCACGTTTTCTGTTTCATTTCCGTGGAACACTTTGATGTTCCGACGCGTTTATCGTCTGTGTCTGTGTCTGGTTCTCAATATGTTCTCCTACCCACTGCGCATGTTTGCCCCCCCCCCCCCCCAAACAATCTATGTCTAAACCTTCGCGCGTCTACCTCTCACCGTCCGTTCGTCGCCGTCTCTCCTGTGCTCGTGTCCTGCCAGTTGACAGTTGAGCGTGTGCCGTGACTTTCTAAGGTTGGGCTTGGGAGATTGCAAGTTTGTTATTTCGTGAATAGTTTGTGACCGTCGCTACAGCTGCCTTTGGGGTCTTTGGGTAGAGTGACCGTTCGCTTTCGTGTGAAGAAACTTACCTAACCAGTGTCCGAAGCCCTCTTCACTATAACGACACTGCCGCACGGTAAACAGAGTAAACGGAGTATTGCAGTGGACTTTGATCAGCTAAGACTTAGATCTGTCGGTGGTTATAGTTTCCTTTACCATTATAGAGTTTTCGGATGGAAGGAAGTGTGAATATACCGTAAATCCTCCAATAAGCGCCCCCCTCGAATACGCGCCCCCCCCTCCAATAAGCGCCCCCCCTAGAGGGAGGTTGAAAAAATAAGCGCCCCCCCTCCAATAAGCGCCCACCTTTTGTTAGTACAAGCAGCACTAGCACTACCATACGTGCTCTGTGACCATTCCTAACACAAGTTTTGGCTGCATACGACAGCACTTCTACTAGTTGCAAATATTCTGATCAAAAGCTGTACAGTTTCAGTCTGAAATCTATGCAGATGTGCGCAAAAATGTGTCAACAACGGAAAATTTTGGTGAAATTTTGGCACTCCTGAGGGGTCGAGTTAATAAGCGCCCCCCCCCCTCGAATAAGCGCCCCCCCCCCTCCAATAAGCGCCACCCCCCCCCTAGAGGTAGGTTGAAAAAATAAGCGCCCAGGGCGCTTATTGGAGGATTTACGGTACACTGGTTAGTTGGACAGCAAATTTTAGCGCTATTCTATTCTGTACATTGCGAGTTTCGCTGCCTACGCAGACAGAAGTTCGCACTTGCATTAACAGACGCCAGTTTGAGTCAGGAGGATCAACTTTCTCCGTCCTGTCGTCCGTCTAACATTGGGGCGCAAGCGACAACATCTTTCCGACGTCCGTAGCGTGTGTAAGGCAGGGGGGTGGGGGAGGGGGGAATGCATGAATGTTATGCAAATGAGCAGTGTATTACCTACTCATGTTGTCTGTTTAATGCAATTTGTATTCGTGAACGCCGAACTGTCGAGCTAAACGCTGCGCTAAGTTAATGTAGGTCTTCGCAAGGAGGTTATTCGATTCACCTCACAAGTCATACAGTGTTGCTCTCGTTCAACAAGTACGTGTTCATTCGAATTGTCGCAACTGGCGACCTCTTCTAAACTCAAGCTGCTTTTAATTTGTGTAGCGGTCCTCTTCTAAACTTAAGCTGCTTTATTTGTGTATGTATTTGTGTATGTGTATATGTAGTAGTCCGTTTCCTATTATATATGTGTTAGTTTAGTCATCACCGCTCTACCGATAGTAAACTGTGTTTCCAGGCGAAAGCAGATTCAGCTGCCTACATACTTACTACATGTGGTTGTTTGGTTAACGTGAACTAGAGCAAGGCAGCTACTTAGGCACCAGCGTTCTCGTGGCCAGTGTGTGTGTGTGTGTGTGTGTGTGTGTGTGTGTGTGTGTGTGTGTGTGTGTGTGTGTGTGTGTGTGTGTGTGTGTGTGTGTGTGTGTGTGTGTGTGTGTGTGTGTGCGTGTGTGTGTGCGTGTGCGTGTGCGTGTGCGTGTGCGTGTGCGTGTGCGTGTGCGTGTGCGTGTGCGTGTGCGTGTGCGTGTGCGTGTGCGTGTGCGTGTGCGTGTGCGTGTGCGTGTGCGTGTGCGTGTGCGTGTGCGTGTGCGTGTGCGTGTGCGTGTGCGTGTGCGTGTGCGTGTGCGTGTGCGTGTGCGTGTGCGTGTGCGTGTGCGTGTGCGTGTGCGTGTGCGTGTGCGTGTGCGTGTGCGTGTGCGTGTGCGTGTGCGTGTGCGTGTGCGTGTGCGTGTGCGTGTGCGTGTGCGTGTGCGTGTGCGTGTGCGTGTGCGTGTGCGTGTGCGTGTGCGTGTGCGTGTGCGTGTGCGTGTGCGTGTGCGTGTGCGTGTGCGTGTGCGTGTGCGTGTGCGTGTGCGTGTGCGTGTGCGTGTGCGTGTGCGTGTGCGTGTGCGTGTGCGTGTGCGTGCGTGCGTGCGTGCGTGCGTGCGTGCGTGCGTGCGTGCGTGCGTGCGTGCGTGCGTGCGTGCGTGCGTGCGTGCGTGCGTGCGTGCGTGCGTGCGTGCGTGCGTGCGTGCGTGCGTGCGTGCGTGCGTGCGTGCGTGCGTGCGTGCGTGCGTGCGTGCGTGCGTGCGTGCGTGCGTGCGTGCGTGCGTGCGTGCGTGCGTGCGTGCGTGCGTGCGTGCGTGCGTGCGTGCGTGCGTGCGTGCGTGCGTGCGTGCGTGCGTGCGTGCGTGCGTGCGTGCGTGCGTGCGTGCGTGCGTGCGTGCGTGCGTTCGTGCGTGCGTGCGTGCGTGCGTGCGTGCGTGCGTGTGTGTGTGTGTGTGTGTGTGTGTGTGTGTGTGTGTGTGTGTGTGTGTGTGTGTGTGTGTGTGTGTGTGTGTGTGTGTTGAGCGCACCACAGTGTTAACCTGATGAAGTCTCTTGCAGCTACTGCGATACTTTTCTGCGGTGCACCCAAAACAATCTTCTTTGCCCGGAGACTGCGGTGTTTTGCATTACCATCCCAAACAAGGATTGTATCTCGGCCTGGGCCAATGGGAAAGGATCTCGCTGCACTTATCACTTATCTTCTCTACAGAATTCTCTGTCATTTCTTCCAATGGCTACAAGAGCTCCACTGGTCCTTATTCAACAGGGAGCAGCACAGACAACACAATGTCCGCCTCTTGACCATTCGCTATCGAGTCACCAAGCGGGTGCTGCCCGGCGCGCAAGACTTCCTCTGCACTCACAATGGGTTCACTGAGCTCCAAGAACTGCTGAAGGATCCCCTTTGGACGGTGTATGCGTTTTCAAAGCGGCATGTCTACTTTGCACGCCTGCCCGTCGAGGTCGACGCCAACTACCACGCGAGAAACCACGCGTTTGCCAGACTGTCCATTAGGGATGACGCCACACGGATGGCGAGATGTTCGATCGCTGCCTTCGTGGAGACGATGGAGGGAGGTTAGGTGGCAGTTATCTGATGAAATGCAGTTCGCTGTCGCACGAGATCCATTGCAGAAGCTCGACGACGGGCGGAGAAGTCGCGCGTTGTCGTGTTATTCATGTCGGCCCGGTGCGGCTCGACACTGCTGGCCAAAATGCTACACCACCCAGGCAGATCGGTGTCTTTCAGTGAGCTTCCCTCCTTGTCCAGTTTAGCGACAGGCGTTGACAAAGGGAGGTGGGTTTCAAACTTAATTGTATTGTGTTGGGCAAAAGACGCGGTGTCGCCATCTACATATATGTCAAGCTGGTCAGACGAGGTCGGGTTGCTTGACCGCATCGTGGCGGCTGCGGTGGAGTTCCTCAGACGTGACGTGCCGGCGGACCAAGCGTTGATCATGAAAACGACCACCGCTGGAATTCGACTTGCGCCCAGTTTGAAAGAAGCCTTCGGCAAACAAATCACCATGCTGTTCAACTTTCGAAAGAACGGCCGAAAACCGGTGCGAAATGCAATATCACCTCTTTGTTTGCAATGAGCTTTTGAGCTCGATTTCTTATCTCTGGGATCTCAAAAGCTGCCAGCATGTCGATCTTGCTGCGGTTTGTTTGTTTGAGGTCGAGAGGCTGCTGCGCTCGCTGACGACTGAGGACTGGCACTTTTGCCTGATGCGTCTGGCCCACTACTGTCCGAGACTGGTCAGCAGCCTTTCCGCCGCCAGACGATTCGAGTTCGACATCACGCGACACAAGGTGCGTAGGTAGGTAGTAGTAGGTCGTCAAGGACTGTCACGTGGTCTGCCAAGATTGTCGTCCACAGCTTGGTCTGACTTGAGACGTTTCGTCGGTGTTGCAGCCGAGAAACGAGGTGGAGCTGTCCCAGGTGTTCCATTTGGCCTCCTACCGCCACTACCTCGACAACGAAGCGCTCTTCGACGGCGGCGTCGTCTATTATGAAGATCTCGTGTCCGATCCCAGGCGAGTGCGCTGCCTCGCGCTAAGTATATTTCGAATTCGAACCCTGTAGTTGCGCTTGACGTGTTGCTTGCAGGGCCGTGCTCGAGCGACTCATGTCGCTGTGCCGCCTCGATCAAGCGAGCTGTCTGAGTGGGGCTTTGTCGCTTCTTGGCCGCGATTCGCAAGAAGGAACGCCCAGGCGCCCGTTCCGCATGCGCAGTCTCGCTATATACCGGGTGGGCGAGAGAAACCCCGCGTACTTTAAATTTGAATAACTTCCGCTATACAGCGAATTTTTCGACGCGGTTTGTAGCATACGGTAGACAAAACTTCGGCGTTTTTTTGTGTTACGATATGAGCCAGTTTACTCATTTCTGGCGAAAGTAGCATCTTCTTAAAGTTTAGTGTGATTTTGACCATCCTGTTTGTAAAATTTTTCGACTTCGTCTGATAGGTAATATGACGAGCTTTCAGGTGGTACTAAGACCGAGTTCTTATCACGTCAGATTACCTAGCTATTTACAAGGCGCCAAAATTCGGCGGGCAAGCCGTTCAGCAGAGGATCGATGCAGAATGGGCACCTGAGAGAAGCTAAGGATGTGGTCAAAGTTTGGCACCTTGCAACTAGCTAGGTAACCTGACGTGATAAGAACTCCGTTCTAGTACCATCTGAAAGCCCATCATATTACCTATCAGACGAAGTCGCCGCGCCCTGAAATTTGCAGCCACTATTGAACAAGTCTCTTTTAAAAAGCGGAGTGGTTTTGAGCTTTGAATTTTTACTGAGATTGTAGCAAGGCCCTTTCCGGTTTCGTGCAGCGTCTTTGACTCTACTCGCGACTACACTTTTTGGAGTGATCTTGCTACGCAACATTGGTATCGCTCGGGTTTAATTCTTTACACCAAGAAAATCATCTTTTCAGACTGAATTTTAAAAAAGACACTGGAATCTAACGCAAAACTACAGGTTAATTGTGAGCATGATTTGATGTTGGCTTGCAGTGAGCTCTTCAGCGATGTCAAGACCGCCGCTCTGCAACGCACGAGTGCCAAGATATAACAAACCAAAATCTGCAGTTTTCGTCGCGTTTTGGTTACTGTAGCCGTCTGTTTAAACTTTTGAAACTTTTTGTTGTCGGATTCGTGCTCAGGAGGTCGAGCGCTTTATTTTGATATGCGATTCGACTAGGTTCGATGAAGTTTTGACTTTTCGCGGATATTACTTCGGGATACTGTAGCGCGCAATTTTTAAAACTTGTTATTATTTCGACGTCACAGTTCGCGAGAGTAGTCCCAGGGCTACCCGTCGATGTGTCGAACTCAACCCAGCGACGTCAGACAAGCGAGTTATTAAGCCCGAAGCAAGCGTGTCGTTTCCAGTTTTCGACGCGTTTTGGTTACTGTAGCTCTCTGTTTAAACTTTTAAAACTTTTTGTTGTCGGATTCGTGCTCAGGAGCTCGAGCGCTTGACTTTGATATGCGATTTGACTAGCTTCGGTCAACTTTTGTTTTAAAATGGACCTCACTTTGGGATACTGTAGCGCGCGAGTTTGAAAACTTATTTCAGTTTTGAACACTCAGATGGCGAGAGTAGTTCGAGGGCTACCCGTCGATGTGTCGAACTCAACCCAGCGACGTCAGACAAGCGAGTTATTAAGCCCGAAGCAAGCGTGTCGTTTCCAGTTTTCGACGCGTTTTGGTTACTGTAGCTCTCTGTTTAAACTTTTAAAACTTTTTGTTGTCGGATTCGTGCTCAGGAGCTCGAGCGCTTCACTTTGATATGCGATTTGACTAGCTTCGGTCAACTTTTGTTTTAAAATGGACCTCACTTTGGGATACTGTAGCGCGCGAGTTTGAAAACTTATTTCAGTTTTGAACACTCAGATGGCGAGAGTAGTCCGAGGGCTACCCGTCGATGTGTCGAACTCAACCCAGCGACGTCAGACAAGCGAGTTATTAAGCCCGAAGCAAGCGTGTCGTTTCCAGTTTTCGACGCGTTTTGGTTACTGTAGCTCTCTGTTTAAACTTTTGAAACTTTTTGTTGTCGGATTCGTGCTCAGGAGCTCGAGCGCTTCACTTTGATATGCGACTTGACTAGCTTCAGTCAACTTTTGTCTTAAAATGGACCCCACTTTGGGATACTGTAGCGCGCGAGTTTGAAAACTTATTTTTGGTTTGACTACTCAGTTGGCTAGAGGAGTCCGCGGGCTACTCGCCGATTTCTCAAACTCCTTCTTACGACGTCAGACGAGCGAGTTATTAAGTCCGAAGCGAGCGTGACGTACGCACGTACGCACGTACGTACGTACGCACGCAACGTACGCACGCACGCACGTCGAGCTCTTGATATGGTTCGCTCGGCTGAGGCCGAGCGAAAAAACTTTACAAACAAGATGGCCAACATCACAAAAAACTTTAAGAAGATGCTACTTTCGCAAGAAATGAGAAAACTGGCTCATACCGTAACACAAACAAGTCTCTTTTAAAAAAGCAGAGTGGTTTTGAGCTTTGACGTTTTACTGAGATTGTAGCAAGGCCCTTTCCGGTTTCGTGCAGCGTCTTGGACTCTCCTCGCGACTACACTTTTTGGAGTGGTCTTGCTACGCAACATTGGTATCGCTCGGGTTTAATTCTTTACACCACGAAAATCATCTTTTCAGACTAAATTTTGAAAAAACACTGGAATCTAACGCAAAACTACAGGTTAATTGTGAGCATGATTTGATGCTGGCTTGCAGTGAGCTCTTCAGCGATGTCAAGATCGCTCCTCTGCAACGCACGAGTGCCAAGATATAACAAACCAAAGTCTGCAGTTTTCATCGCGTTTTGGTTACTGTAGCCCTCTCATTGACCTTTTGAAACTTTTTGTTGTCGGATTCTTGCTCAGGAGGTCGAGCGCTTTATTTTGATATGCGATTCGACTATGTTCTATGAAGTTTTGACTTTTCGCGGACATTACTTCGGGATACTGTAGCGCGCAATTTTTAAAACTTGTTATTATTTCGACGTCACAGTTCGCGAGAGTAGTCCGAGGGCTACTCGTCGATGTGTCGAACTCAACTCAGCGACGTCAGACAAGCGAGTTATCAAGCCCGAAGCAAGCGTGTCCTTTTCAGTTTTCGACGCGTTTTGGTTACTGTAGTTCTCTGTTTAAAGTTTTGAAACATTTTTTTGTCGGATTCGTGCTCAGGAGCTCGAGCGGTTTACTTTGATATGCGATTTGACTAGCTTCGGTCAACTTTTGTCTTAAAATGGGCCCCACTTTGGGATACTGTAGCGCGCGAGTTTGAAATTTATTCCAGTTTTGAACACTCAGATTGCGAGAGTAGTCCGAGGGCTACCTGTGGATGTGTCGAACTCAACCTCGCGACGTCAGACAAGCGAGTTATTAAGCCCGAAGCAAGCGTGTCGTTTCCAGTTTTTGACGCGTTTTGGTTACTGTAGCTCTCTGTTTAAACTTTTTGGAACTTTTTGTTGTCGGATTCGTGCTCAGGAGCTCGAGCGCTTCACTTTGATATGCGATTTGACTAGCTTCGGTCAACTTTTGTCTTAAAATGGACCCCACTTTGGGATACGGTAGCGCGCGAGTTTGAAAACTTATTTCAGTTTTGAATACTCAGATGGCGAGAGGAGTCTGCGGGCTACTCGACGATGTCTCAAACTCCACCCTACGACGTCTGACGAGCGAGTTATTAAGTTCGAAGCGAGCGTGACGTACGAACGAACGTACGAACGAACGAACGTACGAACGTGCGCACGCACGCACGCCGAGCTCTTGATAGGGTTCGCTCGGCTGAGGCCGAGCGAAAAAACGCCGAAGTTTTGTCTACCGTATGCAACAAACCGCGTCGAAAAATTCACTGCATAGCGGAAGCTATTCAAATTTAAAATACGCGGGGTTTCTCTGGCCCACCCGGTATTATGTATACCTAAGATGTTTTCGACAGGCCTCAGCCGGGTAACGCTCTGAGAGAGCTCGGCGTGCGCGCGTCCGTCCGTTCGTTCGTTCGTAGCGCTGTGAATTTCGCAAATTACAGTAACCTAAAGGCCTAAAACCCAAAATGGCTCTAACTCGCTTACCTTACGTCGTAGAGCGGCAGTCGACGTCGCTCGAAAGTTCGCGACATGGTCTTTCATGTGAGCGGCGAGCCCTCCCCCTCACACTCACTGGACAAATACCTCACTCTATACGTCATCCAGAACATACCTACATAAACTCAATTAACACCAATGTTTGTTTGTTAATGGCGCACGCAAAAATGCACTGGCTGCATTACGTGTGCCCCAAGCAAGGCGCTTTGCGAACTCGTGAAACGGGCGCGCAGAAGTCGTGAGAACATGAAGTCATTTGCTCCTTCTGCTGTGGTGGACGCCGACAGACTGCGAGCCATCGCCCTGGGAATGGGCTTCTCAGAAGAAGAGGCCCTACATTTCAGCGCGTGAATGACTAGCGACTGACAACCAACTTTCACACATGTGGAGTAGTAACGTTTCCCGTAACCTGCACCGTATGTACGGTAGATTCTGTGCCTGCATTAATACGTAACCTGCGACGTATGTAGATTCTGTGCCTGCATTAATACGTAACCTGCAACGTGTGTAGGTAGATTCTGTGCCTGCGCTGCGATGTTGTCAGTGTATTGCCTAAGTAGGAATTCTTCGAATGTGAAACGACTGCATTGCGTCGTTCCTCATTTCACACCAGCACGACCTTCGTTTTGCTTCTCCGACCGTTGGCGTAATTCACCAAACTGCAGAACACTGAGTTTGGATCTCTCTGAAACGAGAAAGGAGTTTCAAAAGCGCGTCCGTTCTCACTGCGAATGCCTCTTCAGCTCTGTGTCACGGTGAGTGTACGAACCAAAGCAAACGAAGATGGCCGCAAGCATATCCGATTATCGCCAAACAAGCTCCGGTATTAAAAAGTTGAGTTTGTATTCTGACTGACATTGCAAAGAGTTGCATTCTTTCTGCAGAGAGTGCGAGAGTTCATCGCCCGCATGCCCCGCTTCATGAGCCCCCGCTTCGCAAGAGGGTATTGCATAGCAATATTGATGTCGCCCGCGATTTGGCTTTTAGAGCAAGAACGTCCCTCTTTCAAGCAACGCTTTTAAAAAAGTGACAAAAACTTGTAAAAGTTTTGGCAAACAATTGACAAAGCACAAAAGAGTGCACTACGAGCAATCAAACCGTGTCGCACTTTTGCATGTAGCAAAGAGCGGTCTAAGTGTCAAAGTCGCGAGAATGGCGTTTTCTGCGGTGCGTGTTTGCGTAATTAAACAAAGTTTTGTAGCCGCATGAAAGAACACGTCGAGAGCTTTCACCTGGCGTGTCGATTGTCACTCTACGACGTAAGACGAGCGAGTTAGAGCCGTTTTGTGCTTTTGCACCTCGCAAAATTCTCAAAATTCACTGTAACTCGCAAAATTCAAACTTTTGAATTTTCACCAATGGGAGAACAAATGATCAGTGAGTCGGGAGCTATCCAAAAAGCTCGAGATCGTCTCTCTACGACGCAAGTTGAGCGAGTTAGAGCGATCTTAGCGTCAAAATGCCGAGAATGGCGTTTCAGCGGTGCGTGTTTGCGTAATTGAACAAAGTTTTGCAGCCGCATGAAAGAGCACATCGAAAGCTTTCACCTGGCGTGTCGATTGCCGCTCTACGACGTAAGACGAGCGAGTTAGAGCCGTTTTGTGCTTTTGCACCTTCGAGTTACTGTAACTCGCGAAATTCAAACTTTTGAATTTCAACCGATGGGGGATCAAATGATCAGTGAGTCGGGAGCTATCCAAAAAGCTCGAGATCGTCTCTCTACGACGCAAGTTGAGCGAGTTGGAGCGATCTTAGCGTAATCCCGAGAATGGCGTTTCAGCGGTGCGTGTTTGCGTAATTAAACAAAGTTTTGTAGCCGCATGAAAGAACACGTCGAGAGCTTTCACCTGACGTGTCGATTGCCACTCTACGACGTAAGACGAGCGAGCTAGAGCCGTTTTGCGTTTTGACCTTCGGCTTACTGTAGCGCGCGCAATTCAAACTTTTGAATTTCGAAACCTCTTAGCTGAATGATCAGTGAGTCGAGACCTATTCGTAGAGCCCAAGATCTCCGCTCTACGACTTCCCAACGCCGAGATCTGAGAGCGTTACGCACAGACGGACGTACGTACGCACGCACGCCGAGCTCTCGTAGGGTGTCGCCCGCCTGAGGGCGGGCGAAAAAACGCGGGCCGCTCTGTGAGACGCTATAGCGTGTAGTCTGTGAGACGCTAGCGGCTCACAGCCCGTGCGCAAGAAATGCAGCTGTGAGACAATGCGTTTCTGTGATATGCTGTCGTTGTGAGACGTTAATGTTCTGTGAGACGCTATTTTCAAACAATAACATCTCACAACAGCGCATCACTGAAACTAGCGTCTCACAGCACTTCCTCTTGTGACACGCTGCAAATCCTGTGAGCAGGTGCCCTTGTGAGACCCTGTGTTTATGAGCAGCTAGGCACACCCTGTGAGAGGCTATATTCTAGCCTTTTAGCGATAATCGGATATCCTCCACTAGAGTGCGGCAAACAAGGTCATCTCGTCAGCCACACACGTTCAACTTCGATGGGTTTTATCTCGCGCGTTCTTTGAGCTACGGAGTCCATTCTTTTATCGCCTGAAGAGTCGCGTCTCTTTCAAGCGGCGTTTACCGCGTCGCGTCGTTCCACGTGCCACACAATGACGCGATTTTAGTACATACTGACAACTCTCCAACATCTGAAGCGTGTCCAAAACTGCATCGCGACTTTAGTGTGTCGAGTTTGACAAACCTCTCACATGGCCGACATCTTAGGTAAGCCAACCTATAGTTTTCCTACCCAAAATTTCAATTCCGTCACCCTTGCCAACCTCAGTCAGTGAAGCAAGCAAAGCTCGCAAACCCACCCTTGGTACAGTGTGTAAAGTGTGGCGTTACAACTGCAAGACGAGTGAATGCACGCCGGATGCCTGAGAACTGTTCCACTACGTTAGTACTGCCATCGACGTCTTGTTAGTGTGCCTATATGTACCTAGAGTGTTGCACGCAGGGCCGCCGTGTCGAGTGCGCTGCGAACGATATAGCAGTTTCAATAGGCGGACCGACGGCGACTGTCTGTCTGTCTGTCTTGAGAACCCTCTGTCTTGATGGCGCAATCGCAGGTGAAAAGTAGCGGGATGGCCACAACATCAGCACTGTGCTTCTGCGCCCTCACGCTTGCCGTCACGGCGAAATTTGTCCGCAGTTCGGTCGTCTCTGTCCAGCTTACAACCGGGCAGTTGTTGGGAACGACTGCCTCCACGAAGAGAGGCAACGAGGCCGTTGTGTTCCTGAGCGTGCCCTACGCCGAGCCGCCGGTCGGGGAGCGTCGATTTCGAAAGCCGCTTCAAAAGCGACCCTGGCAAGGTCGACTCAATGCAACCCAGTGGCCCGACCGCTGCCCACAATTCGACCCCTATGACGAGGTACCGACGGCGGATCCATTTGGGCCCACGCGTTCACAAATGGAAGTTGTGAAGTAGTGGCTTATACATACGACGACTTCAGTGGTCCATTGTTGTATGACTGACAGTTGCGCAGATTGAGCGAAAGTTGTCCCAGCCCTGTCCGTCGCACGAAATCAAATGCATAAGTACTGCCGTGCGAAGACAATCTGGTACCTCCGCGAAATTGCGGCTGTTGAGTGGTGACACGTTCTGGGAAGTCGATCACAGTAGCCGCGTTTAGTGTCGTCGTATTATTCCATTTTGCGACGGGTGAAACTTGGATACATACATACATAGCAAGCCAACCCTTCAGTCGGACCCCCCACCCCAAAGCGAGGACTGCCTATACGCCAGCGTGTTCACCAGTGGCGCCTGTCTAAACGACGGGGCTTGCCCCGTTTTCCTCAACGTGTTCGGTGGCCGATTCGTCGTCGGCAGCGTCGAGCGATTCGGATTCCACGGCTTCGTCGATCAGTTCGTCTCCAAGGTCGGTCGGCGCCTCACATACCGCAACTACTCTAATAAGCCTCATGTGGCTTTTCTTTTCAACCTCCTTTTAGGAGGGGGTACTATTGGAGGGTGGGGCTAATTAGAGGGGGGGGGGGTTATTAATTTAACACCTCTTCCAGTCACCAAAAGTACACACAATGTACCAATACCATACTCACGCAATACTGTAGAACAGCAAACTTTCGCGGCATAAAACTTTCGCGGATTGCGCGCTGCTGACCTTTTTTCGCTCGGCCTCAGCCGAGCGAACCCTATCAAGAGCTCGGCGTGCGTGCGTGTGTGCGTACGTACGTGCGTACGTACGTCACGCTCGCTTCGGGCTTAATAACTCGCTCGTCCGACGTCGTAGGATGGAGTTTGAGACATCGGCGAGTAGCCTGCGGACTCCTCTAGCCACCTGAGTAGACAAACCAACAAGCTGTGTGTGTAAAAAGTTCAACCTATGCTTTGTGTCTGTCAAATCTTGGTGAACAGTTTAGTGAATTTCATTCGCATAATCAGCCGCATCTAGCGAAGGTATCTTGAAAACGTGTACCACAATTCAAATGCAGCTATTACCACGATACGGTTGTCTGTACAACTGATCTAAAGCTCAGTGATATCGCCGCGTTCGCTATATGATATCGGCATGATACGACGCCGTTCATCTGAAGATTTATACCTGTGTGAATACGCCACATCGAACAAAAAAACTTGCCAAATGTTTGGTGCAGTCGTTCTCCACCAGGAATTCCGTTTGGTGTGTGTATTTCTGAGTTGACATTCATCAATGACCAACAGTTTTGGTCATATGGAATTTTGGCATTTCTATCAAATTTAGAAAATTTCTGTCAAATTTAACATTTGCAAAAATTTTCTTTTGTTATACAAATTATCCGTTGTCCATGCGCTTGCCATTTCTGAAGAAATTTCGTCGCTAGTTCATCAGGCGAAAAAGTCGATTTTCGACATTTTCGTATTTTAATTGTAAATATTTCTAAATTGCACTTTTCAAAACTGCAAAAACTATGTCACAAATTCGTATTGGCGTACGACCTATCCATTTCTGCATTCACATTCGTCAATGAATGACGTTCAATTTGTGCCAATTTATGTAATTTTGACAAATAATCGCGTATTTCTATTAAATTCCACATTTGCAAAAACATTCTTTTGTGTCTCAAATTATCCGCCGCCTATGCTCTTTCCATTTCTGAAGAAATTTCGTCGCTAGTTCATCAGGTGAAAAAGTCGATTTTCGACATTTTCGTATTTTAATTGTAAATATCTCTAAATTGCACTTTTTCGAAACTGTAAAACTATGTCACAAATTCTTATTGGCGTACGACCTATCCATTTCTGCATTCACATTCGTCAATAAATGACGTTCAATTTGTGTCAATTTATGGAATTATGACAAATAATTGCGTATTTCTATTAAATTCCACATTTGCAAAAAAATTCTTTTGTGTCACAAATTATCCGCCGCCTATGCTCTTTCCATTTCTGAAGAAATTTCGTCGCTAGCTTATCAGGCGAATAAGTCGATTTTCGACTTTTTGGAATTTTAATTGCGAATATCTCGAAAATGCGAAATTAGCAACAGGAACGGACACTGGATCCGTACTCAGCGACCTCGACTCTACTTGACCACATATGTCATATATCTTACTTCGGTGGCACGGACGGACACACACACACACACACACACACACACACACACACACACACACATTGTCATCCGTATATATACACCTCGCCGCGCTGAGGCGCGGCGAAAAAATAAATTTTCAAACTCGCGCGCCACAGTATCCCAAAGTGGGGTCCATTTTAAGACAAAAGTTGACCGAAGCTAGTCAAATCGCATATCAACGTGAAGCGCTCGAGCTCCTGAGCACGAATCCGACAACAAAAAGTTTCAAAAGTTTAAACAGAGAGCTACAGTAACCAAAACGCGTCGAATACTGGAAACGACACGCTTGCTTCGGGCTTAATAACTCGCTTGTGTGACGTCGCTGGGTCGAGGTCGACACGTCGACGGGTACCCCTCGGACTACTCTCGCCATCTGGGTGTTCAAAACTGAAATAAGTTTTCAAACTCGTGCGCTACAGTATCCCAAAGTGGGGTCCGTTTTAAGACAAAAGTTGACCGAAGCTAGTCAAATCGCATATCAAAGTGAAGCGCTCGAGCTCTTGAGCACGAATCCGACAACAAAAAGTTTTAAAAGTTTAAACAGAGAGCTACAGTAATCAAAACGCGTCAAAAACTGGAAACGACACGCTTGCTTCAGGCTTAATAACTCGCTTGTCTGACATCGCTGGGTTGAGTTCGACACATCGACGGGTAGCCCTCGGACTACTTTCGCAAACTGTGACGTCGAAATAATAACAAGTTTTAAAAACTGCGCGCTACAGTATCCTGAAGTAATGTCCGCAAAAAGTCAAAACTTTATAGAACCTAGTCGAATCGCATATCAAAATGAAGCGCTCGACCTCGTGAGCAAGAATCCGACAACAAAAAGTTTCAAAACGTCAATGAGAGGGCTGCAGTAACCAAAACGCGATGAAAACTGCAAATTTTGGTTTGTTATATCTTGGCACTCGTGCGTTGCAGAGTGGCGGTCTTGACATCGCTTAAGAGCTCACTGCAAGCCAACATCAAATCATGCTCACAATTAACCTGTAGTTTTGCGCTAGATTCCAGTGTCTTTTTTAAAATGTAGTCTGAAAAGATGATTTGCTTGGTGTAAAGAATTAAACCCGAGCGATACCAATGTTGCGTCGCAAGACCACTCCAAAAAGTGTAGTCGCGAGGAGAGTCAAAGACGCTGCACGAAACCGGAAAGGGCCTTGCTACAATCTCAGTATAAATTCAAAGCTCAAAACCACTCCGCTTTTTAATAGAGACTTGTTCGCGCAGAAAACTTTCGCGGTCGGCTGAAGGGTTAGCATGGAAAGACGTTGGCGCGCACTTTTTCGCGGCATAAAACTTTCGCGGATAGAAGGCGACCGCGAAATCCGCGAAAGTTTTATGTCCGCGAAAGTTTGCTGTTTTACAGTATCCTTCCGTGCACCAACTATGTATCCTTATCAAGCCATGAACAACACATCTGAGGAGGTTGTCTTGTGTCTACTCGCAGGGCATCGTCGTGGTGACCTTCCAGTACAGGCTCGGCATACTGGGTTACTTCTTCGCCAACCAATCTTCCTCTGCAGCCAACTACGCCATATGGGGTAGGCGTCAGAGGCTCCCTGTTGCGTCGACCGCCACCCTGCGCTATTAATAATACCACAAACAGCACTAGTCGAATATTCAATTGCATAATTGTTAAATAGGCAATGATGCAGATATCGGTATCGAATCCAGTTTTCTTTGCAATCTCTGAAGATGCATACCTTGTTCTTTTGGCGCTCGCAAAATCAATAGTCGCGATTTAAAAAAAATAGTAAAGTCCGTAAGAACAAGGTTACTTGACGGTAAAATTCAACGCAGCCTCAAATTCGCGTTGGCACACGTCACGCAAAGAGTTCGCCGTTCAGACATGGTTGAAGCCTTGCGATGGGTGCAGCGTGAAATCGGCAGTTTCGGCGGAGACCGAGGCCAAGTGACGCTCGGAGGGCACAGTTCAGGCGCCAGATGCGCCGACCTGCTTTCGATGCTCCCTGAAACCGTGGGGCTTTTCCGCCGGCTTCTCGTTATGAGCGGACCTATTCTGGGAACAGGAGCAATTCCTGGTGGGAAGTAGTGGTGTCTGAGTGGAGGTAGATTATGCACTACGAAGCGTAACACCAGAAGGATCTGTCCTGGCGGGCTCTTGATGTAACATGAAAATTGCAGTTTCTCTTGTGTATCATGGTTGGCGCGGCAGCGCCAAACCATAATATGTTCCATCCCAGGCCGCGCGCACCTTTTCCCATCATCACGATGTTTATTTCTCAGGCGGTACTAAACGGAATTGGATGAAATTTGGTACACTGAAGGACTTTATTACGAATAGATTAAATTCCAAATTTGGTGAAAATCGGTTCAGTGTAGCAAAAGTTACAGGCGCAAAAAGGATCGCGGCGCGTTTCTTGTCCCAACGGCGGGGGGTGAATTCTTCTCCGTCTTCTCCTTCTTCTTCTCCTCCAGATCACGCTCTAACGTCCATCAATCAGGATCTCGTCCAGTCGCCTTCCATTCTTCACAACCGCTGGTTGCGCGCATATAACACCAACCCCCGAAGTTCCCCCACTTGTTCAGGAGGCCCTGCATAGGTGTCCCAAAATTGTCCTGTTAAGTTTTGTGCGTGCCTCAGAGTGCCCCTGCTCGTTCAGGAGGCCCTGCATAGGTGTTCCAAAATTGTCCTGTTCGTTTTGTGCGTGCCTCAAAGTGCCCCCGCTCGTTCAGGAGGCCCTGCAAACGTGTCCCAAAATTGTCCTACTCATTTTGTACGTGCCTCAAAGTGCCCCCGCTCGTTCAGGAGGCCCTGCATACGTGTCCCAAAATTGTCCTACTCGTTTTGTACGTGCCTCAAAGTGCCCCCGCTCGTTCAGGAGGCCCTGCATACGTGTCCCAATATTGTCCTACTCGTTTTGTACGTGCCTCAAAGTGCCCCCGCTCGTTCAGGAGGCCCTGCAAACGTGTTCCAAAATTGTCCAACTCGTTTTGTACGTGCCTCAAAGTGCCCCCGCTCGTTCAGGAGGCCCTGCATACGTGTCCCAAAATTGTCCTACTCGTTTTGTACGTGCCTCATAGTGCCCCCGCTCGTTCAGGAGGCCTTGCAAACGTGTCCCAAAATTGTGCTACTTGTTTTGCACGTGCCTCATAGTGCCCCCGCTCGTTCAGGAGGCCCTGCAAACGTGTCCCAAAATTGTCCTACTCGTTTTGGACGTGCCTCAAAGTGCCCCCGCTCGTTCAGGAGGCCCTGCATGCGTGTCCCAAAATTGTCCTACTCGTTTTGTACGTGCCTCCTAGTGCCCCCGCTCGTTCAGGAGGCCCTGCATACGTGTCCCAAAATTGTCCTACTCGTTTTGTACGTGCCTCAAAGTGCCAACGCTCGTTCAGGAGGCCCTGCAAACGTGTCCCAAAATTGTGCTACTCGTTTTGTACGTGCCTTAAAGTGCCCCCGCTCGTTCAGGAGGCCCTGCAAACGTGCCCCAAAATTGTGCTACTCGTTTTGTACGTCCCTCAAAGTGCCCCCGTTCGTTCAGGAGGCCCTGCATACGTGTCCCAAAATTGTCCAACTCGTTTTGTACGTGCCTCAAAGTGCCCCCGCTCGTTCAGGAGGCTCCGCCAATCAAAAAGTAAGAGTATTTCATGTAAAATGCCTAAAGGCAGAAAGGAGAATATGTTCCAAGTATGAAGCATGTAAAAGTAAGAGTATTAAACGATATTCCTCTGGTGTAGCAAATGCGGCGCTTTGCGCCGCCCACCAATTTGTTAAAGAAAGAATAGTACCAGTATTGATTGAAAGAAAGCATTTTCGACTAAAATCATCCACACAAACTGCGCAAAGGTCACAACGACACGCTAGGATGTGCCGAATATGTTACCGCGTGTCGTTGTGACCTTTGCGCAGTTTGTGTGGATGATTTTAGTCGAAAATGCTTTCTTTCAATCAATACTGGTACTATTCTTTCTTTAACAAATTGGTGGGCGGCGCAAAGCGCCGCATTTGCTACACCAGAGGAATATCGTTTAATACTCTTACTTTTACATGCTTCATACTTGGAACATATTCTCCTTTCTGCCTTTAGGCATTTTACATGAAATGTAACCAACCACCGCACCACAAGTCACCAAAGAAGTCTTCCAACGCGTTGTCGTTCTCAGTTCGTGCCCATGCAATTGCATAGCATATTCTACAAGGCGCCAAGCAACTCTACCTGTTCAGAGGATTCGTGGGCAATGGCCAGTGGTGAGGCTGCCGAAGCCGTCCATTGTACTAACAAGTATAGGTGGATGCAAGCGAACGACGAGGAGAAGGAGAAGTTTATGCACTGCATGAGAAACGTCGATTTGCACGTCTTGATGGACTTTGCGAAGTCAAATGAACTTCATTTTCGAGGTTGGCGCGCTACCTCATTGAATATGCACAGCGTCGGCAGGTAGGTAGGTCCCGTACATGCATCTGTGTAGCCAAGTCCAGCCCCCTCCACCTGCCCTATTTCCAGCAAGTTGTGGAAATGGTGCGTGCGTGTCCACCTGCCCTATTTCCAGCAAGTTGTGGAAATGGTGCGTGCGTGTCCACCTGCCCTATTTCCAGCAAGTTGTGGAAATGGTGCGTGCGTGTCCACCTGCCCTATTTCCAGCAAGTTGTGGAAATGGTGCGTGCGTGTCCACCTGCCCTATTTCCAGCAAGTTGTGGAAATGGTGCGTGCGTGTCCACCTGCCCTATTTCCAGCAAGTTGTGGAAATGGTGCGTGCGTGTCCACCTGCCCTATTTCCAGCAAGTTGTGGAAATGGTGCGTGCGTGCGTGCGTGCGTGCGTGCGTGCGTGCGTGCGTGCGTGCGTGCGTGCGTGCGTGCGTGCGTGCGTGCGTGCGTGCGTGCGTGCGTGCGTGCGTGCGTGCGTGCGTGCGTGCGTGCGTGCGTGCGTGCGTGCGTGCGTGCGTGCGTGCGTGCGTGCGTGCGTGCGTGCGTGCGTGCGTGCGTGCGTGCGTGCGTGCGTGCGTGCGTGCGTGCGTGCGTGCGTGCGTGCGTGCGTGCGTGCGTGCGTGCGTGCGTGCGTGCGTGCGTGCGTGCGTGCGTGCGTGCGTGCGTGCGTGCGTGCGTGCGTGCGTGCGTGCGTGCGTGCGTGCGTGCGTGCGTGCGTGCGTGCGTGCGTGCGTGCGTGCGTGCGTGCGTGCGTGGGGTGCGTGCGTGCGTGCGTGCGTGCGTGCGTGCGTGCGTGCGTGCGTGCGTGCGTGCGTGCGTGCGTGCGTGCGTGCGTGCGTGCGTGCGTGCGTGCGTGCGTGCGTGCGTGCGTGCGTGCGTGCGTGCGTGCGTGCGTGCGTGCGTGCGTGCGTGCGTGCGTGCGTGCGTGCGTGCGTGCGTGCGTGCGTGCGTGCGTGCGTGCGTGCGTGCGTGCGTGCGTGCGTGCGTGCGTGCGTGCGTGCGTGCGTGCGTGCGTGCGTGCGTGCGTGCGTGCGTGCGTGCGTGCGTGCGTGCGTGCGTGCGTGCGTGCGTGCGTGCGTGCGTGCGTGCGTGCGTGCGTGCGTGCGTGCGTGCGTGCGTGCGTGCGTGCGTGCGTGCGTGCGTGCGTGCGTGCGTGCGTGCGTGCGTGCGTGCGTGCGTGCGTGCGAATATACTACAAAGCGTGCAAAAGCTGTCAGTTCAAGCGTTTCAAAAGACCAAGGTCATATTATGATGATGCAGTATGAAGGTCGCCTGCCACTGTATTAGCTGTTGGCATGGCGCCAGTTTTACTACAACTCAAATGCCGAAACTGATCGTCTTCTGCGTTGTCACCCACTCAGGCCCAGTTGTCGAGCCACACGGGGGACTGGTGACCGGCCACCCAATGGAGTTGTATGGCAGACGACGAACATTCCCAATGCTGATGGGCACAGTGCCGGACGAATTCCCAGTGGATGGAGTCGATGTTGGAGAGGTCTGCGCCGTGGCTGCAGCGGAGCGCCAATATCGCCACCGGCCGCGAATCACTAACCTCTGCAAGAAACGCCACGAGAATCATGGTGAGCCGATCGTATTGCGGCCGAATGAACTGCCTGACTGATAACACGGACAGCAGAGCTGCTGGACCACCACCCGATGTGCTCTCAGGAAAAGACGTCAGGGATCGCTTGATCGGCGACATTCGCGTGACCGTCCCAACTTACGAAGAAGCCAGGCAAGCGACGGCGGCCGAGTCGTCAAGTGTCTACTTATACTCCTTCGAGCTGGCGCCCTATATCACCCATGCGCAGGATTTCTTCTTGCTGTTGGGAATCCCAGAGAAGTTCGTCAGTGGTCCAATGCCAACGATCACTGCGCAGGGGCAGCAATTGGTCGATGTCTACGGCTTGCATTTTGCCAACTTTATCAAAAGTGGAGACCCGAACAGCGTCGCCACCGTGGAGTTCTCCGGAGAGGTACGTAAGGAAGGACAGTCAGGCCTGTGCGATCCCTCTAGCATCCTTGCCCGAGATATTCGCCTAGCCCAAGGCAAGCTAATGCTATCGCAGGTTAAGGCCTAGGTAGGTACATACCTACTGTATGTACGCTCTCATCTTTCACAGCATTCCTGATTCAGGTCTGGCAACCGCTGTCATCCGCCAGCGAGTCCAATTGCTTCGCTTTCGACTGGAGGACAGAGATTGGGGACGACGGACGGACTCGGGTAGTGCGGCCGCACAACCGTCGCTTCTGCGCCAACGCCACTCTCGACTTCTGGCTCGAGACAGTCCCAATGGAAGACTCGAAAGAATTCTCTGCCTTCGACCCGCCGACGGCGCTCCGATGGCAGTGCTCGAGTCGCCTCATGGACGCCCTTTGGCACCTTCTAGGAATGGCGACGCTCTGCACGGCGTCGGTAGTGGCGATGATAGCGAAACTGCCCTCTTCTCAGTTGAAGGATTCGACGATGAGGCGACGACGCCGGCAGTGATTCGACAGCGACGACCGTGCGATGGTGACACTATGCTGATACCACCTTTAGCGATGTGCGTAGACAAGGTTTGTAGCAATGAGCTCTGCAGCCTTGAGCGCTGCGCTGAGGATACAACCATTGCAATGTGGTGATACGACCTTTAGCGATGTGCTGCCTACAGGGGAAAATGACGGGCCACATATAAAACGGGACACGTCACATATAAATCGGTACTTCCACATATATTTTGGAACTTGCGCATATATGTAAGCGGCACTTCCACATATAAATCGGTACTTGCACATATAATTTGGTGCTTGCACATATATTTGGGTACTAGCGTAATGGTTTTGTAGGCGTAAACGCGTCCATAATGGGCAGCGGCTGTTAAAATGAACCGACTGCACTTTCATTGGGTACGTATTGTAAAACTGTGAATTGCATTACATGTGTGAAGCAGTGGTCGTCTCGTGTTTCATCACATTTCTTTCGGACACAGAATTTTCTTTCCAGTTCAGCTATGCTTAGGCTCGCCCTGCTCCCACCATGCACAAGAGTACAGTGGGCAATATTTTCATATACAAAGTGGTTTTGTATATTTTTTCGCCGCCCCCCAGGGCGGCGAGTATATATGTTGCAGTCAGTAGCCGTCTTCAGGCGATTGCCGTCTAGACGGCTATCGCCTGGTCGATCAGGCCGCGGCCGTCTTCTCGGGGAAAAGACGGCCATCGCCTGGTGCGTCAGGCGATGGCCGTCTTCTGCTCAAACAAGCTGTGTGTGTAAAAAGTTCAACCTATACTTTGTGTCTGTCAAATTTTGGTGAACAGCATAGTGAACTTTGTACGCATCGTTAGCCGCATCTGGAGAAAGTGTCTTGAGAATGTGTACCTTAATGCCAAGTGCAGCTATCCCCACGATACGGTTGTCTGTACAGCTGATCTAAAGCTCAGTGATATCGCCGCGTTCGCTATATGTTATCAGCATGATACGACGCCGTTTATCTGATGTTTCCTACCTGTGTGAAAACGTCACATCCAACAAAAAAACTTGCCAAAAGTTTGGTGCGAACGAATTCCTGCTTTCAGCATACGCATTTCTGTTTCCGAGTGCACATTCATCAATAAACAGCTGTTCTGGCCATCAGGCGAAAACCTCGATTTTGAAATTTTCTTAAATTTTAATTCTAAATATGTCGAAATTGGAATTTAACAAAACTGTAGAACTATGTCACAAATTCTTATTGGCATACGGCCTTATCATTTCTGCGTTCAAATTCGTCAAAAAACGACGTTCTATTTTGTTGATTTATGGAATTTTGAAAAATAATCACGTATTTCTATTAAATTCCACATTTGCAAAAAATTTCTCTTGCGTTACAAATTATCCGCAGTCTATACTCTTTCCATTTCTGAAGAAATTTCGCCGCTGCATCATCAGGTGAAAAAGTCGATTTTCGACATTTTCATATTTTGATTGAAAATATCTCGAAATTGCAATTTTGGAAAACTTCAAAACTATGTCACAAATTCTTATCGGCATACGACCTTTCCATTTCTGCATTCACATTCGTCATTAAATGACTTTGTATTTTAGTCAATTTATGCAATTTTGACAAATAATCGCGTATTTCTATTAAATTCCACATCTGTAAAAAATTTCTTTTGTGTTACAAATTATCCGCGGTCCATGCTCCTTCCATTTCTGAAGAAATTTCGCGGCTAGCGCGTCAGACAAACAAGCTGTGTGTGTAAAAAGTTCAACCTATACTTTGTGTCTGTCAAATTTTGGTGAACAGCATAGTGAACTTTGTACGCATCGTTAGCCGCATCTGGAGAAAGTGTCTTGAGAATGTGTACCTTAATGCCAAGTGCAGCTATCCCCACGATACGGTTGTCTGTACAGCTGATCTAAAGCTCAGTGATATCGCCGCGTTCGCTATATGTTATCAGCATGATACGACGCCGTTTATCTGATGTTTCCTACCTGTGTGAAAACGTCACATCCAACAAAAAAACTTGCCAAAAGTTTGGTGCGAACGAATTCCTGCTTTCAGCATACGCATTTCTGTTTCCGAGTGCACATTCATCAATAAACAGCTGTTCTGGCCATCAGGCGAAAACCTCGATTTTGAAATTTTCTTAAATTTTAATTCTAAATATGTCGAAATTGGAATTTAACAAAACTGTAGAACTATGTCACAAATTCTTATTGGCATACGGCCTTATCATTTCTGCGTTCAAATTCGTCAAAAAACGACGTTCTATTTTGTTGATTTATGGAATTTTGAAAAATAATCACGTATTTCTATTAAATTCCACATTTGCAAAAAATTTCTCTTGCGTTACAAATTATCCGCAGTCTATACTCTTTCCATTTCTGAAGAAATTTCGCCGCTGCATCATCAGGTGAAAAAGTCGATTTTCGACATTTTCATATTTTGATTGAAAATATCTCGAAATTGCAATTTTGGAAAACTTCAAAACTATGTCACAAATTCTTATCGGCATACGACCTTTCCATTTCTGCATTCACATTCGTCATTAAATGACTTTGTATTTTAGTCAATTTATGCAATTTTGACAAATAATCGCGTATTTCTATTAAATTCCACATCTGTAAAAAATTTCTTTTGTGTTACAAATTATCCGCGGTCCATGCTCCTTCCATTTCTGAAGAAATTTCGCGGCTAGCGCGTCAGACAAAAAAGTCGATTTTCGACATTTTCGAATTTTAATTGCAAATATCTCGAAAATGCGAAATTAGCAACAGAAACGGACATCGGATCCGTACTCAGCGACATCGACTCTACTTGACCACATATGCCACATATCTTACTTCGGTGCCACGGACAGACAGACACACAGACAGACACACAGACAGACAGACACACAGACAGACATTGTCAACCGTATATATACACCTCGCCGCGCTGAGGCGCGGCGAAAAAAGTCGATTTTCGACATTTTCGAATTTTAATTGCAAATATCTCGAAAATGCGAAATTAGCAACAGAAACGGACATCGGATCCGTACTCAGCGACATCGACTCTACTTGACCACATATGCCACATATCTTACTTCGGTGCCACGGACAGACAGACACACAGACAGACACACAGACAGACAGACACACAGACAGACATTGTCAACCGTATATATACACCTCGCCGCGCTGAGGCGCGGCGAAAAAGACGGCTATCGCCTGATGGACCAGTCAACAGCCGTCTTCAAAATGAAAGCGGTCACCAGCGCTAGCAGGGAAGGAGCACAGCAGACCTGAGCAGGAGGTGAAGCAAATGAAGGAGTGTGCACCCCACTTACAGTTTGCACTAAAACTCTGTCGGCGTCGCGCCTGGCGGGTCTCAACTGAGGCTTAGCGCGACCACCAACTTCAGGGCGCGCTTCGCGCGCCCTGAAGTCGGTCACCGGTCGCGTTAAGCCTAAGTTTCGACCCGCCAGACTGCGACGCCGACTGACTCTTGTGCACTGTGGGCGCAGGGCGAGCCTAAGCATAGCCTGAACTGGAAGGAATATGCTATGTCGGAAACTAATAGAGGAAAGAAAAGACGGCGATCGCCTGACGCATCAGGCGATTGCCGTCTAGACGGCCGCGGCCTGACGCATCAGGCGATCGCCGTCTAGACGGCCGCGGCCTGATCGACCAGGCGATAGCCGTCTAGACGGCTATCGCCTGAAGACGGCCATCGCCTGTGACATATATACGGACGCTAATGTCTGTTCGTTTGTGTGTGTGTCTGTGTGTCTGTGTGTCTGTGTGTGTGTGTGTGTCAAACAACCAGACATGACGGTTAGTGCCACCCGATGGAGTCGAATGCGCTGAGTGACGTGCCGCTGTCCGTTTCTGTTGCTAATTTCGCTATTTCGAGATATTAACAATTAAAATATGAAAATGTCAAAAATGACACTTTTATTTACAGGTCGTATCGAGAAAGTTTTTGCTGAAATGGAAAGGGCATAAGACGCGATGAATTTGTGACATAGTTTCGGATTTTGGAATTCACGAAATTAGGGATATTTTCAAGGTTTTTGTCAAAATTCCCAAATTTCGCCAAATTCAAACAGCTTAAATTTCAAAACTTCTTTGCACGGATGTATCGAGCATAGTCTGTCAAGTATTTAGCAAATAGTTTCAGCATATATAATTAACGAAATTTAGGATATTTTTGAGAATTTTGTCAAAATCCACAAATTTCGACCATTTCAAACAGCTTAAATTTAAAAATTTCTTTTCACGGATGTGTCGACCATAGTCTGCCAAGTATTTATCAAATAGTTGCAGATTTTATAATTAACGAAATTAGGGGTATTTTTAAGGGTTTTGTTAAAATTCCCAAATTTCGCCAAATTCAAACAGCTTAAATTTCAAAACTTCTTTGCACGGATGTATCGAGCATAGTCTGCCAAGTATTTAGCAAATAGTTTCAGCATATATAATTAACGAAATTTAGGATATTTTTGAGAATATTGTCAAAATCCACAAATTTCGACCATTTCAAACAGCTTAAATTTCAAAATTTCTTTTCACGGATGTGTCGACCATAGTCTGCCAAGTATTTATCAAATAGTTGCAGATTTTATAATTAACGAAATTAGGGGTATTTTTAAGGGTTTTGTTAAAATCCCCAAATTTCGACAATTTCAAACAGCTTAAATTTCAAAATTTCTTCTCACGGATGTGTCGAGCATAGTCTGCCAAGTATTTATCAAATAGTTTCAGATTTTATAATTAACGAAATTAGGGATATTTTCAAGGGTTTTGTCAAAATTCCCAAATTTCGACAATTTCAAACAGCTTAAATTTCACAATTTCTTTTCACGGATGTGTCGAGCATAGTCTGCCAAGTATTTATCAAATAGTTTCAGATTTTATAATTAACGAAATTAGGGATATTTTAAGGGTATTGTCAAAATTCCCATATTTTGACAATTTCAAACAGCTTAAATTTCACAATGTCTTTGCGTTGACGCATTGGGCATAGTCTGTCAAGTATTTTGCAAATAGTTTCTGATGTTATAATTAACGAAATTTGGGATATTTTTGTTATAATCTTCAAATTTCGACAATTTCAAATGGCTTAAATCTCAAATTGTCTTTGCATGGTTGTGTCGGGCATAGTTTGCCAAGTATTTAGCAAATAGTTTCTGATTTTATAATTGAAGAATTTAGGTATATCTTTTTGTCAGAATTCTTAAATTTCGACAATTTCAAGCAGCTCAAATTTTAACATATCTTTGTGTGGATGCATCGAGCACTAAGCCTAAAAGAATAGGGCGTCGTCCCATTTATACCCTTTTCAATAGGGCGTCGTCCCATTTATACCCTTTTCAATAGGGTGTCGTCTCATTTAGACACTTTTATTGCACTGTGTGCCTGCGGCGAATTTCTCTGATCCATTTATGGATCAGTTGCCACAATTATAAGCGCAAAGTGTGCCTGCGGCGAACCTTCTGATCCATATGTGGATCAGGTACCACGAACAAAGACCAATTGCGGCGAAACCCCACCAAATTGTCGACTAAATGTCTAGCGGCACTTCACTATCCAGTGCACATTATCGCGCACACGCTCTCAAGTTTACACTGATGCCAACGTGGTGCCACAGTTTTTAGACAAAGCTTGTTTTGTATATTTCTTTGCATATTTTTTTGTATATATACATATACATATACAAAATACAAAGTTTTCAAAATATACATATACATATACAAAACAAGGCAAATATACAAACTTTGTATTTTGTATATTTCTACAGTAATGTCATACTGTATCTGTGCGAAATGTTGTCGACTAACGGTCAGTCTGCTGGGCACACTTCGCCAATATCTTAGCTTGTCCAAAAGCTTGTCAATCCGAAAGGTCTGGTGGTACACTTCAGCTATGAAAAATAGTCTGACGACCACCATCCTTCACGCATTAATTCTACTGAGGTCTTGGCACGCCATTTTGTAGCGTTTCTTGTGTTTTGGTTACGGTAGAAAAATATACAATATACAAAGCATATACAAAGAAAAACTTTGTATATATATTTGTATATATACAAAATACAAAATACAAAAAAATTCGATTGTATATATAGTATACATATACAAAATACAAAAAATTTTTGCGATATTGCCCACTGTACACAAGAGTCAGTCGGCGTCGCAGTCTGGCGGGTCGAAGCTTAGGCTTAACGCGACCGGTGAGTGGTGACCGACTTCATTCCACTGAGTCGCACGCGCCCAGCAGAAGGAGAGCGAACAAAACGAGTGGCTGCTCCAAGCAGGACGTCGGCAGGCCTTCCAAGGGCGAAAAGAGAAGCAAACCGAAGAAGCCGCACAATTTGCGATTCGCCATTCAGAACCAATACCACCAACGCTAGAGCTCACAACGCCTTTGGTACAAAACGGTGATTGACGCGCTGCTTTACTCCCGCCGTATTGCTGCGCTGTCGGTGCTGTATCTCTCTGCGTGAGAAACAGTTTCGGAGTAGCCTATGAGAGTTCAACAATGTGGGCCAAGTGCGCACCAAGAACGAGCTTTTCGAATTACGCGCTACCGTATCCTTTGTAACACAATTTGGAATGGTTTCCAAGGATGCGGCCTGCTTTCTGAATTAGTGCATAAAATGGCATATGGAAACAATTATGCGACCGGCGGTGACCGACTTCAGGGCGCGCGGAGCGCGTCCTGAAGCTGGTGGTCGCGCTAAGCCTCAGCTGAGACCCGCCAGGCGCGACGTCGACCGAGTTTTAGTGCAAACTTTTAGTGGGATGCACACTCCCCCATATGCTTTGCCTCCTGCTTGGGCCGGCTGTGCCCCTTCCCTGCTAGCGCTTGCGACAATCTTCACGTTGAAGACGGATTTTGCCTGGTCACCAGACACACACAAGCGCTCGCTTGCTGACACTAACACTCTAGTTCGTGTGCCACTCGTTTCTCTGTAAGCAGGCAAACAGACACGCCGAGCGGCCGATTATATGTGAAAGTGACGATTTATATGCGATAGTACCGATTTAAATGCGATTGTGCTGATTTATATGTGATTGTGCCGATTTATATGTGGAACTGTTGGGTATTTGTGATAGCGCCGATTTATATGTGACAGTCCCGTTTTATATGTGGCTGCGTGGCAACACCCGAATTATGTGTGATGAGTGCCGTTAGCCCGACCTAGAGAGCAGAGTAATGCTCAGACAGCAAGGTCTTGTCTGTTACACTGATGCAGCCGTCAGTGCACAACAGCATTCCTTAGGTCGGAGACTACTACACTATTACGCACAGTTGATCATTCGGTGCCGTACATTCCTCCCTCACAGCACTTCTGTCATTCTATCATGGCCGGCAACCTTGAGAAAGCATTTGCGGCGCTCGGCAGAGCTGACTCCAAGAGCATTTACAAGGCGAGCAACATGATAGGAGGTCAACTGATGGAAACAGACAAGTGGCTGGACAGCTATGAGCCTGCCACGGGGACGGTATGGGCGCAAGTGGCTGAATCGACGTCTGACACCGTCAATCAAGCAGTGTCCGCCGCAAAGACCGCCTTCAAAGGGTATTCAAATGGCTTTCTTCCTCTCGTATTGATAGATCGCTCCTCTGTTTACGTATTGTACCTACGAGCTTTGCTCAACGGCAGCTGTCTAAAACGACAAGTCATTCAAAGCAAGTACGGTACGTGCACGCATGCACCATCTTAGCTGGTCGGAGGCGTCTCCACAGAAGCGCAGCGCCCTGCTGCTTCGCGTGGCTGACGTCTTGGAGAGTCGGCTGTCGGACTTGGCGGAAGTCGAGTCGCGCAACCAGGGCAAGCCGGTGTGGCTGGCGGCCAGAAACGACCTTCCCCGCTGCATTCTCAACTTTCGCTACTTCGCCAACTCCATTCTGCACGACACCAGCGAGTGAGAGCCTCTTGCTGGAGCGCTGGAGCGCGTCTGGTGGTCTGAACAGAATCGGAGCAAGCCTACAGTATCTCGGACCGTTTTCCTCAGGTCCACGGCCCAAAAGGAACCGGTGGAGGCGATCAACTATGTGCTGAAGCAGCCCATTGGTGTGGCGGCCCTCATCTGTCCCTGGAATCTGCCCCTCGCACTGCTGTCTTTCAAGTTGGCGCCAGCCTTGGCCGCTGGCAACACGGTGGTGGCCAAACCGAGCGAGTGGACTTCGGTCACCGCCCACCTGCTCGCCTGCGCCTTCCTGGACGCAGGTTACTGTATCGCCAGATAAGCACTTCCCCTTGCCTCAGTTCAGCAGCTTGTCGTCCGAGGAGATGGCCGAGAGGCTGGGTTGTTGAAGGATTAGGATTAAGGATCACGGTCTACGATTGTCTGGTGTTCGAAGTTCTTTAGCCTGAACAATGGTATTGTACTGGCCTTGAAACGTCGCCGACTGCTGTTCCGCGGTACTAAGTGCTGAGCTCCACTATACACATAATTAAGCGTACTGAGCACATATGTAACGGCGGGCCTGGTTTTGACAGCGTGCACCACGCAGCACAGTATGTTTTCCTCCCAAATTCTACCGTCTGCGCAGGTTGCCCTCCTGGCGTGGTCAACGTGGTGCTGGGCACAGGCGCGGAGGCCGGCGAGCCCTTGATCTCCCACCCCGACGTCACCGTAGTCTCCTTCACCGGAAGCACCGTCACGGGGCGGCGGGTCGCTTCCATCGCAGCCTTGCAGAATAAGAAGGTCTGCCTGGAGATGGGCGGCAAGAATGCCGCCATAGTCTTCGCCGACGCCGACTGGCGAGGGCACATGGACACCATTGTCAGGTGAGAGGGTTGGGCGAAGGCATACAATAGGAGGGAAAGATCAAAGCAAGGATATACATAACCTGAATTCGGTGCGAACCAGGCACGGATCCAGAGGGGGGGGGGGGGGGCCAGGGGGCCCGGGCCCCCCCTAGAGCCCGGGCTGTAGTACTGGGCGGGCCCTTGAAAATTGGAAGTAAAGGCCCACAAACGTAAAAATTTTCGCCTGCGGCGCTTAGATATGGCAAGATTTTCGCCTGCGGTGCTTAGAAATGGCAAAATTTTCGCCTGCGGCGCTTAGAAACCTCAAAATTTTCGCCTGCGGCGCTTAGAAATGGCAAAATTTTTGCCTGCGGCGCTTAGATATGGCAAGATTTTCGCCTGCGGCGCTTAGAAATGGCAAAATTTTCGCCTGCGGCGCTCAGAAACCTCAAAAATTTCGCCTGCGGCGCTTAGAAATGACAGATTCTCGTCTGTGGCTATTAGAAATAGCAAAATTTTCGCCTGCGGCGCTACTTAAGAGAATTTCTAAAAGTGTATACATTTGGGCCCCCCCCCCCCTACAGAACAAGCTCCGGTAGTAAAAAGTTGAGTTTGCATTCTGACTGACATTGCAAAGAGTTGCGTTCTTTCTGCAGAGAGTGCGAGAGCTCATCGCCCGTATTGCTCCGCTTCACGAGCTCCCCCTTCGCAAGAGGGTATTGCATAGCAATATTGATATCGCCCGGGATTTGGTATTTAGAGCAAGAAGATCCCTCTTTCAAGCATCGGGTTAAAAAAGTAACAAAAACGTCGAAGTTTTGACAAACATTTGACAGAGCACAAAGGAGGACGTTCGAGAGCTATGCAATGAGCTCGACATCGTCTCTCTAGGACGCAAGTTGAGTGAGTTAGAGCGATTTTAGTGTTAGAATCTCGAGAATGGCGTCTTCGGTGGTGCGTGTTTGCGTAATGTTAAAAATTGCTGCTGCCGCATGTACAGTTGGCAATATTTTCATATACAAAGTGGTTTTGTATATTTTTTTGTATATTTCTTTGTATATTTTTTTGTATATATACATATACATATACAAAATACAAAGTTTTTGAAATATTCATATACATATACAAAACATGGCAAATATACAAACTTTGTATTTTGTATATTTCTACCGTAATTTCATACTGTATCCTTGACAATTCTCGAAGATTGCGGTTGCTGGGGTGTGATATAGGGCGTACTGGTCGTCGCAGCTGTGTCGTACCAAGAACTGTACAAAGGCACACTGAATTCTAAAAGACCCAATGGTACAGTAAAGCTTTGGGACGACCACAAACCTTCATGTATAAATCATACTGGGGTCATGACATGTCATTTTGTAAGGGATTTTATGGTTTGGAGTACGGTAGAAAAATATACAATATGCAAAGCATATACAAAGAAAAACTTTGTATATATTTTTGTATATATACAAAATACAAAATACAAAAAAATTCGATTGTATATATAGTATACATATACAAAATACAAAAAAATTTTGGGATATTGCCAACTGTAGCCGCATGACAGAGCACGTCGAGAGCTTTCAACTGACGTTTCGAGCGCCGCTCTACAACGTAAGACAGACGAGTTAGAGCTGTTTTGCGTTTTCAAACTTCGGGTGGTAACACGCGAAATTCAAATTTTTGAGTTTTGACCAATCGGGGAACAAATGATCTGTGAGTCGAGGGCTATCCAATCAGCTCAAGATCACCTCTCTACGACGTAAGACAGACGAGTTAGAGCCGTTTTGCGTTTTCAGCCTTCGGGTTACTGTAACTCGCGAAATTCAAATTTTTGAGTTTCGACCAATAGGAGAACAAATGATCAACGAGTCGAGAGCTAGCCAATGATCTCGAGATCGTCTCTCTACGACGCAAGTTGAACGAGTTAGGGCGATTCTAGCGTCAAAATGTCGAGAATTGCGATTTCCGCGGTGCGTGTTTGCGTAATTGAAAAAAGTTTTGCAGCCGCATGAAAGAGCGCGTCGAGAACTTTCACCTGACGTGCCGATTGCCGCTCTACGACGTAACACGAGCGAGCTAGAGCCGTTTTGCGTTTCGACCTTCGGGTTACTGTAGCGCGCGCAATTCAAACTTTTGAATGTCGATTTCTCGGGCACATTACCAGTAAGTCGAGACCTATTTGTAGAGCCCAAGATCTCCGAGTTACGACTTTCCAACGCCGAGATCTGAGAGCGTGACGCACGCACGCACGCACGGACGCACGCACGCCGAGCTCTCGTAGGGTGTCGCCCGGCTGAGGCCGGGCGAAAAAATCCTAGATCCGTGCCTGGTGCGAACGAACAGCCAAATTAGCAACACCCCCATTTAGATCGGCCTTCATTAACCAGGGCGAGCTCTGCCTCAGTACCAGTCGTCTTTTCGTGGAGAGGCCCATTTTCGAGGCGTTTCTCGCGGAGTTCGTCGACAGAGCGGCTTCTCTCCCAGTCGGCGATCCGAAGGACGCAAGCACCGTTTTGGGCCCCCTGGTGTCGAAGGAGCACTACGCGAAGGTCGTCGGCTACATAGACCTGGCGAAGCGACTCCAGGCGACCATCCATTGCGGCGGCTACGGAGACGAGTTCAGGGACCGACTGCCGGCCCGCGTCAGAGAAGTGTGTGCCCTCTACAAAGTAGGCGTTTATGTACAATTTCACAGCGGACACTGACGCGTTACACCGCAAGTTGCGAATTGTGAAGCCGCCAGAGGAAGCCAACGCCAAGCGCCACGTGAGTGTAGGCACGCAGTGGAGTGAAGAGTGCCCAGCTGTACCTACACGTACATACTTACTATGACGACATAAGATGTGTGCAAGCATGACCTCGCTAGCTTTAAGACCGCATGCTGTGGATGGAGTGCAGGGATTTCGTATGCAGTGCCGGTGGAGAGTCGCATTACCTCAAATCTCTTAGCGGTTTTCAACTTCCTGCCATTGTCGACAGGGCTATTTCGTTTGGCCAACCGTGATAAGCGGAGTGGAGGATTCCTGCCCGCTGATGCAGGAGGAGATTTTCGGGCCCGTCCTGTGCGTCACCCCATTCGACTACTACGACGAAGTGGTCCGCAGAGCGAACGACGTCCCATACGGCCTTTCAGCGACCGTCTTTTCACAGAACCTCAGCACCATCCACCGAGCGGCGCGAGACTTGCATGTGGAGTTCTTGATGTTGTTTGCATTGAAACCAACAGGAACAGCAGAGTTGTTGTGTGTACGTCGTCCAAAACCGATACCTGACGTTTCAGGTTGGCACGGTGTGGTGCAACTGCTGGGCGGTGCGCGACCAAAACATGCCCTTCGGCGGTTGCAAGGCCTCCGGAATGGGAAGGGAGAGTGGCAAAGACTCCCTAGAATTCTTTACAGAGAAGAAGACTGTTTGCGTCAGGTTGGAGTGATAGCAGGAGAAGCTAGAGAATTTTGGAGGGAGAGGGAGGGTGTAGTCGCAAGTTCTGTCAGAAGACAACGCACCTGGTGGCGCTGAAGATTGCGCCACTACTGTATGCGTGTCTTTTCAGTGAAGGTTACACTCATGCGTTGTGGGCAAGCTCAGCCGTCGTAGCTCGCAGACCACCCGGTTACGTAAGTAGTAGAACCAGATGCTTTGGGACATTTTGGTCGGTTTTGGGACATCGCTCCCTCATTGGTCGGTTCCGAATTGGGACATTTTGGTCCTTTTTGGGACATTTTGGACGTCGGTCCTTTTTGGGACATTTCGGGCCTTTTTGGGACATTTCGGGCGTCGGCCTTTTTGGGACATGTTGGTCCTTTTGGGACATCCATTTGGGACATGTGCCCTCTCACTCAAAGTCGATACAACTTTTGGTGTTCTTAGGAGAATTTTTGGGACATAATCACCCTGCCCTTTGGGACATTTTTGGGCCAAAATTTTGGGAGATTTCTCGCTCTTTGGGGCATATTTGGGGAGCAGATTTTGCTCAGCAAACTTTTTACACAGCAGATTTTTGGGCAGGTATATTTGGGGCAGTTCTCTCGAAAGACGCGCGCAATTTTTGAATTTCTCTCTCATCTCAACATCCCTCTCTCTCTCTCAAAGCCTA
>JASAMZ010011715.1:0-11620 GCA_030248115.1 Linhomoeus sp. GSCO2_2
GAGGGAGGGATGGAGGGAGGGAGGGAGGGAGGGAGGGAGGGAGGGAGGGAGGGAGGGAGGGAGGGAGGGAGGGAGGGAGGGAGGGAGGGAGGGAGGGAGGGAGGGAGGGAGGGAGGGAGGGAGGGAGGGAGGGAGGGAGGGAGGGAGGGAGGGAGGGAGGGAGGGAGGGAGGGAGGGAGGGAGGGAGGGAGGGAGGGAGGGAGGGAGGGAGGGAGGGAGGGAGGGAGAGGGGAAACCGCCACCCTGCTAGACAGTGACCTTGACAGAGGTGAAGTTGGCATTGTCCAGGATCTCCTTCTCGAAGGCGTCGGGTCGTCTGCCGATGGCCACCACCCTGGTGGTCCCTGGCCAGGGCCAGCTTGACCACTTCCTGCCCTGTGGGGCCTGTGGCGCCCAACATTGTGAGGTGATTCCTCTCTCCCACTCTCTTACTCTCCACAACACTTTCAACCGAGCTCAAGAAATGCCTGCGCGCGCTGTTGTTTGCGAAGAATGGAGGGGTATACTCTCTGTCTCTCCAGGCCAGACCAGCGACAGGCAGTCGCCAACATTGAGGGGGGGGGGGGGATTGCGGGGGAAATGAACGGCCGCAGAAAGTCGCTTCCTTCCTCTGTGTATGTGCATTCTGCGGCGGGCCAAAAAGATAGGCATGGGGCTCGTCAGCCAAAATCAATATAGGGAGAGAGGGAGAGTGGGAAGACGGATGGGGTCCCCTGAAACCACCCCCTTAAGGGGGTCCAAACAAGCGACCGGACTCTCAATTGGATTGATAGCCACACTTTTCACTGCCTGGAGTAGAATGCTCAAGTCGGCGATGGTGTAATTGTATACCGTCCTCACGCTCTACGCAATACGCAACAACGCAATACGAAAGGCTATACAACAGTTGCCTTATCCACAATTACTTCACACACAATTACAACAGTTACCCTATCCACAATGGCCATCAGTGGCGAGAAAGCTTTAAGATTGGGGAACGCACAAGTTTCAAATCGACTGGGGTCTCGCACGGAAGAGTTTTGTAACTCAAAGGCACTCGTTCTATCGTACACCTTAGCAATTACACACATGTAAATTTGGCTTGGAGGCATTTCAAACTCACGATAATACACCAACACATAAATATCCGCGAAATGGCCGTCACCGCTCGCATAAACGAGTTGGAAGGCGAGCTTTTCGCCCTCAATAAGCAGCTGGCCGTATTGAAAGGGAAGGAAAATGCCGAGAAATACTCAAATTTTTCGTTTCAAGACAGAAAGAGAGGTTTCTCCGACAGTAGCAGGCAAACGGGAAAGCTAGCCGAAAGTAGAAAGCGCAAAAATGCAGTCGCTTCGTCCGATTTGGCAGCGGAGGTCAATCGATTTTGTGGCAGTTTTGGGAAATGCCAGACTTTCTATTGAACCAGCGCTTTTTCAGCGCGAAAGTGGGGCGAGGGAAGACTTGGCAAAGTGCCAAGAAGAGAACGAGCGCCTCGGGCGAGAGAACGATGAACTGAAAGCGAAACTGGAGAGAGTCAAGGTGAGATTTTGTGACCTTTTATTGAGTGTTTTTGCTTTGCGAAATTTTGTTGCAATTTTTGGCACTCCGCCGCTTGAAAAGCGAAGGAGTGCTATAGGAGCGGTAAAGCCCACAGTTAGCATGTTCGGGGCTAGCGCTCGCTACGAAGCACCTAGGGAGTCAATTTTTTTTTTAAAGTTAGCGTATGACGACGCGCAGCGTGCTCGGGGGGTGAAAAAATTTCGGTGGTGGAAGAATTTTGCGAAAATTCAAATTTTTACTAAGTAAAAAAAATATGTCGCAAAAGTGGACCGAATTTGGTGATTTTTGGATATGTTGTAGCCAATTGGATGCTCTTCAGAGCAAAACCGGAACGGGCTCCCTAGGTGGTCCGACGCGGGAGTACTGTAGAAAATTCAAAATATTAATTTTTTTCCGACATTTAAAAAATCGTAACTCCAGATTGCGACGGTGGATCCTCGCAAACTTTTCTGCAAAACACAGACCAATGTATGACCTTTCGATTGGCACCAAAACCGCCGAGATCGGTCTTGCCGTTCGGGAGATCCGCGGTGGCAAAAATCCTGGGTCCCGAGCGAAAAATTCGGATTTTCGACTTTGAGTGGATTGTTTAGTTGGAAAGCGTGTCTTTAGCGGCAAATTGACCGTTGCAACGTGTTCAGCGTCCAAAGTTGGTCTAGACGAACTGTCTTGACCAATCTGAGGTACCGTACCCCGGCTGCGCCGAATTTTTGAATCCCGGGGTCAAATTTTCGAAATTGAGGTTTCACTTGTTTCGGGGTTTTCGACGACACTGAACACGAATCCGGTGTTCGTTTTGCGATTTTTCACGCCTTTACCCTGCTTTCGGCACCCGACCCGGCCAGAAATTGGGTCCCGGGTCAAATTTTCGAAATTGCGTTGACAGTTGTGTCTGGGCTTTCTGACGCCGCAGAACGCGAATCCGTCGTTTGTTTGGCGATTTGCAGTGCATTTAGCCTGATTTTGCTTTGTGTTAGCTTAAAACATGAAGCCTAACCACCGTTCGGAAGTGTTTGACGCCGCTATGAGCGCTATTCAGGTACTGGAGTTGTTTTGGTAGATGGCAGTGTGCTGCTGTGGGCATATCTATCGTCTCATTCTCACGAATCGTGCAGGTGCACTATGGTTGACGATCTCTACTCTTGTTGGCCTCTTTTCAAACATGCTATGATGTATGCAGTGTTTCACTCCCTCTACTTTCACTGTTGGCAGTGATACCGTGCGATAGTCACTGAGACGACGGTGCAGGAGCCCCTGCATATCAGGCAAATTTGGTAGATTCAAATTTGTGAACATTCTCTAGCAAAGTTCATCGACTATGCGAATACAACGTAAAGATAAACGTTCGGAATTCCCGTCTATGTACAACTACAAATCAACGATCTTCCAAGAAACACCTTCGCTGTCTCAAATTTCGCCTAACGTCGTCGTCGCTTTTGCCACCTCGATGTTAGGATTGAGATCGGGGTTCAAATACACCCTCTTTTTCGATCTCCAGCGATTCGCACTTCAAAACGGCGTCGGCCGGGAGTATACCGAGTGGGTTATATTGAGCGTTGTAGTGGGGCTGGTGGGGACTATTCTCCTTGGTGTTGTAACTAAAGATGAGATGCCATCTCTCTTGGTCGCTGTCGTTCGGTCCGCTTCTATGCAGCATGTTGCCGTGAAACAGTACGGCGTCTCCTGGCTCGAGCCGCACTTGGACGAGAGGCAGTTTCTGAAAGACTGACGCAGGAGCCCCTGCATAGTTTGCTCATGTTGATGTACAAAGACGAGATTAACTGGTGCAGGAGGCTCTGCGAAGTTTGAACGTACGGGTGAAAGGGCACCAAGATATGGTGCAGGAGCCTCTGCATAGTGTGCACATGAGAGTACGTAAGGGCAGGTCAGACAGACCCCGGAGCTCACAGTGAGAATCCGATCGACCCTGTCGAGGTCGGCGCACGTCTGACCGTGCTGTTTCTTGTGGTCGATTCGACCGCACCGCTGGCTGCCTTTGATGACCTATAAGAGTTGAAAATAGTCCTAAGCATTCGAAATAGTTAGGCTACAGTGGTACAGTGGTACCTCTAGGCCGCCGTTCTCCGGATTACTTCTTGTCAGAGCGATTATGCAGGTAACGAAGTCCGGATAAGGTGCCAGGTTGTTGTACCAGTAACTGAACAAATGTTGGGGCCGTTTTCGAAAGCTCAGTGAGCATACCACATAAGTCTAGGTACGTTACCCATAATCCTGGTGCCACAGCAAGGCTCCGCCGGTATTCGGTGATTTCATTAGCATCTTGCCGCTGTACATGTAGATTTCGCCGCGATTCAACAGCTGAAGAGAGATGTGATGAGAGTTCACATTGCCGATGGGTTGACAAATGGGTGTGAGGTTGCCACCAGTTGGAGTAAAGCGGAAATGAACTTGCGACAGATATCCAGACAATTTTTACCGGCGTTGACATTGGTCTAGGAAAGAGTTCGAAAAGTTCTCTCAAGTTTTTTCTTAGTAGATGGTAGTCATTCAGAATCTTTGAAATTCGGTACTGGCACTGGCAGGGGCAACGGCGAGTTGACCAAACACTATGTGCGCGAATGTATCACGAAACATGCCATCTCGCCTGTTCAGCCACTCCGGCCAGTTTAGCGTTGCGTCCCGCGGCACCCAAGATATCATTGCCTGGTTCCAGCCACTGACTCTGATGATACAGACGACCTTTGTTGTCTTTCAGGGCGAACTGATTGCTCCAGTAGTCGTCGCATCCTTTGAAGGCGTCGACGAGTGAGCCGACCTCCCGCTGGTTCAGGGCGCTCCTATAGGAGACTTGAGTAACAAAATACGCTTTCGATGGCCACAATGTTAATCTCCATGCGCCGTATTATGGCCACTATCATGTGGCGGTACCTTTTGCCTTCTGCGCTTCAGGAGGGGGGGGGGCAGCATTACCCAGCCACCCCCCCCCCCCCCCCCCCCCCCACCCCACCCCGTCACCCCTCCCCCGTTACACGTCTGACAGCAATTTCAAAACGAAAACTCACCAAAAGAGATCAGCGCAAACGCAACACCTGAGTAGAACGTAGCCGTTATTGTCGAAGTCGAGCAACATCTCTGGAGAAGCCTTTGGATGGAGACGGCTTTCGAGAGCGTGGTAGGAATACTCGGACTCTGAACTGCCGTAGCAAAGCTGAAGTTGTACCTTGCTGGGAGGATGGGGGATATAAGTGCGACAATTTGGGGCTTTGTTTCGTATGCACTGTAACTGAGAAGTTAGCTTGGCTGCACCCAGTCTGTTTCAACAATTTGCTTAGCCACCGTTAGCTCTGGTAAAGCAAGACGCACATATGCAAGAAATTAATTAAAGGAGGGGGGGAGGTTGGTGGTTTCTCCGACGTCTAGTGGGGGATGTTCTATAGGGTCAGAGTGCGTAACGGCGTGTGCGCAACCAACCGGCCAGCCGTGTGAAATCCTCATCCATTGATGGGGAATACTCGACTACAGTACTGTTATTCTTATTCTTGAAAACACGTTCTGTTGGTCTAGACAAGGGATGTGGACGACACTCTGAGCGTCAGACGCACGTCTGAACCTTCGCACAGGTCAAAACGTCTAAGCAAGTCTGCTGTGCGCCGTCCCGTTTTATGCATCGTGCGGTAGGTTATGTTTGCCTTGCGCTGCATACAAGACGCGTAGGAAGGCATCTTGTCTGTCACATGCATTCAGTCAGCGGACCGCCTAAAACCCGAGGAATGTGCGCAATCGCAAAGCCAAAACAACCTCTGCAGAACGCTGCAATTGGCAAACGAACGTTCAAGCGACAAATCCATCGTTGCAAGTTAAGAATCAAAGCACTGTGGAATTTCAACAACCTTGCCGCATCAATTATTACCTATCGAGTACAACTCAATGGTGCCTAACGATCCTCTCTACTAATCGCGCGCTGTCTGTCACTCTGTGTGTGTGTGAACAAAATATCTCTCGACAGCGGCGACGGATCCCGGACATGTATACATTTTCGGAACCGCCTTCCGCCGGCCATCATCTGGCCGAAGTTTGGTGTTGGGCCGCCGCCTAAATTCGGTCGAAATTCCGAAAATATCGTTTTTTGGCACATTTTTGGCGCTAACTGCCGACTGCGGCGGCGGATCGCGACGAGCCGCGCATCAACGGAACCGCCGTTCGACGTTGCACCATCTGGCCAAGTTTGGTCTTCGGCCGCCCCCTAAATCGTCCGAAATTCGCGATATTCGGCCAAGTTTCGGCCGTTTTCGGAAGAACATTCTACGCAACAACGATTACGATTCTGCCATAGGCGGCTTGCTGGCACCTAGCGTTCCGTGATCAGTGATCCGTGATCTGTGATCTATGATCCGTGATCTGTGATCTGCAATCCGTGATCAATTTTTGGCACTCCGCCGCTTGAAAAGCGAAGGAGTGCTATAGGAGCGGTAAAGCCCACAGTTAACACCAACAGGCCTGGCGCTCGCTACGAAGCACCTAGGGAGCCAAATTTTTTTTTAAAAGATAGCTTATGACGACGCGCAGCGTGCTCGGGGGGTGAAAAAATTTCGGCGTTGGATGAATTTTTCGAAAATTCAAAAATTCAAATTTTCCGGTTCAAAAAAAATAATAATCAGGCCACAACTTTCGCAAAAGTGGGCCGAATTGGGTGATTTTTGGATATGTTGTAGGCCTTTGGGTCCTCTAGGCGGCATCGCTGGAACGTGCTCCCTAGCTGGCCCGACGCGGGAGTACGGTAGCAATTTCAAAATTTTAAATTCTTTTCCGACATTTAAAAAATCGTAACTCGAGTTTGCGACGGTCGATCCTCGCCAATTTAATTTCTGACCTGGACACTTATATTACCTTTCATTCGAGACCAAAACCGCCGAGATCGGTCTTGTCGTTCGGGAGATCTGCGGTGCCAAAAGTCCCGGGTCCCGAGCGGAAAATTGGGATTTTCGACTTTGAATGGATTTTTGGGCCGGAAAGCGTGCCTTTAGCGGCAAATTGACCGTTGCATCGTGTTCCGCGTCAAAAGTTGGCCTAGACGAAGTGCCTTGACCATTTTGAGGTATGGTATCCCGGCCGCGCCGAATTTTTGAATCCCGGGGTCAAATTTTCGAAACTGAGTTTTCACTTGTTTCGGGGATTTTCGACGACGCTGAACACGAATCCGGTGTTTGTTTTGCGATTTGGGACGCCTTTACCGTGATTTCGGCAACCGGCTGGCCAAAAGTTGGGTCCCGGAGTCGAATTTACAAAATTGTGTTGACAGTTGTGTCTGGGCTTTCTGATGCCGCAGAACGCGAATCCGTCGTTTGTTTGGCGATTTGCGGTGTATTTAGCCGGAGTTTCGCCGAATACTCACGCTCTGTAAAATTTCGTGAAATTCCGAAAATACCGTCCGCCGTTGATTTTGCTGCGCCTACAGTACGCCGTCCATATAAGACGCGCTGAGAAAGGCGTCTACGCACGCGCAATCGAACCGAGTTATAGGAGCATCGGACTGTAGCACTAGGGAAACCGACGCCGTCCACCCCAGCGGGGGATCCCCCGCTGTGTAGCGTAGATAAGGCGCGCCTGTACAATTGGGGCGCCGCTGGCATTCTACATTGTGAGTGGCTATAGACAGTCAGCGGTCAGTCAGCCTGCGCTCATCGTCGTCAGTACAGCCTGCTCCAACGCGTCACTTGCGCCACATCGGCCTCTAAGTGTATGCCATCTGCTTAGACCCGCCCCGGGCCATAGACCCTAGTTCTACACTGAAATAATTGAAAACAAACAAATTTAACGGGATGCAACACTTGTTGGTTTCTGTGCCCCCGTCTGCTAAAACAATCACGCGGAGTGCCTATCTGACACTCAAGGAGTGTCACGTATCACTTGTCAAAAGTTACAGCTACCGTAAACTCAGTTCGTAATCTATGACGCAGCAGTGTAATTAAGGGCTGTGGCACCGGCGCGGGTGCAGATGCGTCGTGATTCAGCCAAACTTCAGATTAGAATATCTTGCGCTACGATGCGAGTATTTTGGCGCGGTTTGTTGCGTTCAACAAAGCAGAATTAAGCGCTTCACCTGACGGTGGAAATAATTTCGGCTTTGAAAAATATTTAGAAGAACTTGTCGACTACCATATCCATGGCCCGTCCGCGCCCAAAATTCCGAATTTGAGCTCCAGAGTACGAAATTAAAGTTAGAGGCGAATCCAGCACTTTTGGGGTCGCTGATTCCGAATCTGGCGTTATTTCTCCGTTCTGATCAATATTCGCGAGCTTTGGCCGATGGCTTTTGAGGAAAGAACTCTTGCACAAATGAAGTGAAGCGCTTAATTTTGCTTTGTTGAACGCAACAAACCGCGCCAAAATACTCGCATCGTAGCGCAAGATATTCAAATCTGAAGTTTGCCTAAATCACGACGCATCTGCAACCGTGCCGGTGCCACAACCCTTCATTACACTCCTGCGTCATAGATTACGAACTGAGGTTACGGTAGCTGTTAATTTTGAAAATAGATCACGGTTTGAAGATCACAGATCACGGATCATAGATCACGGATCACAGATCATAGATCACGGATCACAGATCATAGATCACGGAACGCTAGTTGCCGGCTTGCTTCACTGTGAGACCCAACTTGCGCACCATTTGCTTTACACACTGTCAAAGCACCGTTCGTCTTCTGACCAACAACGGCGCACGAGTCACGGGCACAGGCGAAGCGCAAAACGTCGGTTTGTCTTCTGACCAAGAAGGGCGCACGAGTCACGGGCACAGGCGAAGCGCAAAACGTCGGTTTGTCTTCTGACCAAGAAGGGCGCACGAGTCACGGGCACAGGCGAGCGCAAAACGTCGGTTTGTCTTCTGACGGCGCACGAGTCACGGGCACAGGCGAAGCGCAAAACGTCGGTTTGTCTTCTGACCAAGAACGGCGCACGAGTCACGGGCACAGGCGAAGCGCAAAACGTCGGTTTGTCCGGTGCCACTGTCACGGGCGGATCCTTTGCTGATTACGGAGAGAGGCGCAGTCGGCGCAAAGCGACATCGAGACCGGCGACCTCCAACCTTTGCCAGAAGCTGCAGCGCGTCAGCTGCGCGACATCGCTGTTTGCAGCTGCAGCGCGTCAGCTGCGCGACATCGGTGTTTGAAGCTGCAGCACGTAAGCTGCGCGACATCGGTCTCTGAAGCTGCAGCGCGTCAGCTGCGCGACATCGGTCTCTGAAGCTGCAATGTGTTATCCACGGGCTATAGACCCTAGTCACTTATAAACAACAATAAACACAATGTCGTCGTTCTGTGACCCTCTCTCTACATACGGTGGAGTCAGAATATTTACGCGCCCGAAACAAATTGGCTTCGGGGTGTATCGCACCAATATCTAGCAGATAGTTGCAATCAACGCTGAGTGAGTACATAATTGCTCGCGAAACGAATGTGGAAAGCGTTTAAAATCAACATACGTGCCGTGAATCCGCTAATAAGCGCAGTGGACTTTATTTCTTCAACGCGCCCGCAACATTCTGCGCTAATTTGAGGATTCACGGCACTGCTCCGTATAATGCAACCATGTATCAGTATTTATAAGCAACACTCTGCGCAGAACGAATCTGCGAATGCGCGTTTAAATAATACGCCGGCATCCGCTTAGTCTACTTAGCGTCGACGTCGATGGCCGGGTCGTTGACCGGATTGGCGTAGGGTCGTCGCTGCAATTCGGTAGTCTTCTTGTCGCGAATCGCCCGGCTGGACAGCATTTTCAGAGGCACGTAGTGGGCGTTGTAGCCAGCCTTGGGCACACGCTCGTCCAGGGCGTTCGATCTGAAGTTACGGTATTTTATATACCGAGGAACAGACACGGCAGAATGAGCCGCGTCGAAAGATACTGTATACGGGCGCGTTGGTTTGAATTTCTCGTCGACCTCTGGCTCAAATTCTGTTTTGCGACAAATTATCTAGCCCAGTCTCAAAGTTCGAAATCCAACGACACGCGAACTCCAAAAGCAGCAAATGTTTCTTGAAAATTGTCCTGAATTGAATGCAACAAAATTTAGATGCAGTGGGTAGTGTGTGCTTGCCTTGCTGCCAAACAAGTGTTGCCAAGTTGCACAATAGTTCACGAGAGGACACTTCACAAATTTGAATCAGTAGACGATAAACTCATTGTGAGATAGCGCCAAGCACCTCGCGTTATAGGTGTTGATCAAGTGGTGTCGCGGCTTGTCAGCGCTCAGATTGGGCCCGCTGCGATGAAGGATGTTGCCGTGGAAGACAAGCGCGTCCCTGGCATTCAGGTTGGCCCGAACCAGAGGCAGTTGCTATTGATGGATGGTGGAATTTGCGCGAAAGTATGCTTGAATACGGGAAACACATCTACCTAAATAGAATGGAAAAAGTTCCACGGACCTTCAAGATCAGGTCCACTCGTTCTTGATCGGCCGGACTCTGGCCCGCCACCTGCTTATGGTCGACTCTGCCGCACCGATGGCTGCCACTGATCAGCTCCATGCCGCCGTTGTCGGGCGTGCTTTCCGTGAGCGCTATCAGCACGACTACGAAGTCGGGAAAGATGGCGTCGTTGGGGTAGAAGTAGCTGAAATCCGTTCAAAAGTAACGCTTGAAATGCGGGCGCAGCTACGACGGTGCGAAGCTTGGCAGAATGCGGGCAGGGGCCTCAGGATCATTTCTGTGTGGGTGATTTTAGAAAATGCATGCATGCCGGCGCCCGTGACAGTGTTTATGACGTCAGAGCGGAAAAGGCCACTATTGTATCAATGCAGTCTAAAGCACACCCGTAGTCCTGGTGCCACATACAAGAGCCGCCGCCGTCTGGCTCTTTGTAGATCGACTTGCCACTGTACAGATAGATCTCGCCCCGGTTCAACAGCTGTAAAGGTAGATGCAGGCAGTGGCACCGCAGCTGCTTGGTTTCGAAAGATCTCTTCAAATCGCTTCTTTGGCACTCGAATTGAGTTGCCGCAAAGCGCACCTGTTCCGCTATGCCCGCCAGTTTAGCCGTGCGAGTGATGGCGCCCAGAATATCGTCGCCCGCGTCGCCCATCCACTGCACTTGGCGATACTCCCTTCCCTCGCTGTCTTTCAGGGAAAACGCCGCGTCTTTGAACGCTTGCGAAGTTTCCATCGCCTTCACAATGGCCGCCCACTCGTCTTCGCTGAGAACATCCCTGGAATAGGTGAAACTGAATTTGAATCGGCGCGCTACAGTAGTCTAGCCTGGCGGCACACCTCAGCAGCACGTAGCTGTTCTTGTCGAAGTCGGCCCTCATTTCTTCCGGCGCCTTTGGGAAATCGGCCGCTTCTGACGCGTTGAATTTGTAGACGGACTCTGTAAGATTTGATGGGCACCATAACTTGCATTATAAGAGATTCAAGCCGTCTAACGGTTGAGACGGTAGCCGTACGAGTGTCAATTTCTCATCAGAATTCAAGTAATCAATCAAGCTTCTCACCTTCCACCCTCTCGTAGCCCGCCATCTTAGACGACTTTTCCCGGAAAAGGCACGCGCCTTCTCTTCGAAACAACAGTGAATCAAACGTGCGGTCGGGTGGGGAACGTCGTCCCTTGTATCCTTCCCCGCGTCACCCCCTGTTATCGTCGTCTGACGCAGTGTAGCAGACTACCAAAAAATTCTCTCTGTTGCCTACGCACCATTCGTGTGTGTGTGCGCGTCGCACATGTACACTCTAGAGGTCTATCTCTCTACTGCGTGAAGTGAGCAGGCGAGTCCGCGCCATGCTTTACGAGCGGGCCAGACTTCGCTCTTTTTGCCATTTTGCGCCCCTGCGCGTTTTCGTATGACGAGTAGGGTAGGTAGTAGGAAGGTAGGCACACAGGTGGAGGGCTAAGAAGAGGGGGGAAGGAGAGGAGGAGAGATGTGGCGGAGGTTGGGTTTGGTAGCGCGACCAAAAGTATGCATTCACCGAGGGCCTTTGTACATGTATAAGTCGGTTGAATTGAAGTTGGCGCAATAGCCAAAAGAATCCGAATTTCGATTTCAGTTCGATTTAGATTTCAGTCTAGGTGCTAGGCTGTCTAACACAGCTGTCATAGCAATACGTAACTGAGCGAGTACGAACAT